>JAHZND010003356.1:0-20666 GCA_027744115.1 Acrocyrtus sp. NNG-2020 | reverse complement strand
CTCGCTCTCCTTCCTGCTAGCACGTTTAGTCACCATAAGCTTCGGCTTTGTTCTTGTGTCGTTTGCAGCTTCCGCAAAAAATTATGAGATTGGAAATATATACAAGTATGACTATGTACTGGGATTGGAGCTCAATGAGCCCAGCAACACTGGAGACACAAGCCCTGTGTCTACGGTAGGATACAAGATCCTCAGCCAGGTTCTTGTACGACCTGTATGGCAACAGGAGCCTGGAGGGTCCATATTTGAAATTCAGGTAAGAGGTTTTTAATGGAGTCAGATCAAGTTATGAGCACTCCCTTTAAAATTTATTACCTGGAACTTTTTTGTTTTTATAAAGTTGGTGAAGCCGACACTACAAATTAAGTCACGAAAAGCCCCACAGCCTGAAGGATTTCGTGATCACACTTCCAATCTCGATACCGCAGTACTGCATCCTTTGTTCGTTTACTGGAAGGATGGACAGGTTCAGAAGACGTTTGCGGTGAAAAATGATGACACTTCGCTGGTGAACATTAAAAAAGGAATAGCCAATTTACTCCAAGTGAGATTCTCAAAACTATACAGATTTGTAAATAATTAGTTCTTATGCAGTTTACAGCATTTATTGAAAGTATTTTCTTTATTGCGGTAGACAAATCCAAGTAATGGGATAACAGAAGAAAATACTCCAGCGGGAAAGTGCGACGTGTCATATGAAAATAAAGATAATTTTCACATGAGGAAAAGGGTATCGGGTAAGTGCGAACCTGGTCCAGAGGCTGACTACCCTTACAGCTCCAACGTTAATCCAATATTAGCATCCTCGTTGGAGTCAAACATAAACGCGGAAATAACCTTGACAAGAGACACTAGTGTCTTGCAGGAGGCTGAAGTTTCGGAAACGCACGTTGTGAGAGTAAACGCTAAGCAGGAAGTTGGAGCTACTGTATTTGCATCTCAGTCTTTTAAATTAGCTGGTCAGTTTATTAATTGCACATAAAATGTTCACTCCATTTTTCAATGACAAATAAGTAATTATTGCAAAACAAAATGCACAGGCACAACTACTTCCGGTGATAGTGTTATTACTGCCAGTACTGCTGATTCAGCAATTGAAGAGTTGTCAAAGTTTAAAGGACTGACCTTAGTCCAGGACGGCTTATTGCCGAAACGGGAACACATTTCATTTTGTGAATCTATTAACTGCAAGTCGGTAAGAAATACATACGATAATTACACCTTTCTCTGACAAAACAATTATAGCACAAGCAGCCATTCTGTGACAAAAAATAAAAAGTTTTCTTTTCTTTTCAGTATGATGCTCTCCTCAAAGCATTGGACGCGAGCAATCTTGCCACAACAAAAGCCTCCGCTGCATTCATTCAGCTAGTTGCAAAAATACGAGAGTCTAAGCCAAAAGAGCTTGCAGCTCTCCTTAAGCCTGAATTGCCCCATTTGTAAGTAGACCGGAGAAAGTCATTCTTCTATTTTTGCAAAGTAGCATACACATGTAACGTCTAGTTGTAATTAATGTGGAATGATATTGAAGATTATAATGACTATGACTTATTTGAAACAGTCCCCAAGTTCTGGATGCATGTGCAGCGGCAGGTACCGATGATGCTCACAAGGCAGCTATGAGTGCGTTAAACTTTCACCTGGAAGATGACTACGCTCATCCTGAACGCTATCTGCTGGGACTGTCGATGTCATCCTCACCATCCTCAGAAATAATGACAGGTGAGACAAACCTACTCTTTGCATTGATTTTATTGATTTTTAAAAAACTAAGCAGTATAAATATCCGACTTACACTTGCAAATTCTTTCAAATTTCAGACCTATTCAAATTACTGAAACGAGGAGTAGAATCTTCCAAGCTCCAGGAAAGCTTGACATTAACAACAGCGGCAGTGGCACATACTCTAAAGGAAAAAGAAGTCGCCCAAGGTCTCCTCGTGAAACGAGGACTCCTTCTGGATGTGGAGGAATATATAATAAATTCCTTATCAAGCTGCTCCGGAGATTTAATTTACGAATGTCAAAAATTGTATTTGCGAGCGCTTAAGAATTTGCGTTCAAAACCTACAATTGAGTTGCTTTTTGATTATGTGAAAAACGCGAAAGATGCAAAAGTGAGTGTAACAGCAATGAAGTCAATTCATGCAATGCCGGACACTTTCATCGAGGCAAGATATCGGCCAGAGTTGATCCGAATTATACAGCAGCTTGGAAAAAGATACGATTCATCGGTGAGGACGATGGCACTAGATCTTATTTTAAGAAACAGGCCAAGCCAAGGAGAATTCTCGGAGATTGTTGGCAAGCTACTGAAACATCTTGCCGACAAGCAGCATTCGGAAGTGACCACTTTCATGTGGAACAGGATACACGAATTTATGGAATCTAACCCGGATTTAGAATACATGCTAAATGATGTGATAAAAGAGGAAAGCCTGAGAAATTATCATAACTTGTCTCCACTGGGATTAAGTACAGCTTTTTCAAGAGCGTTTTCCAATTCACCAAGTGCCAACAGTTCCTTTTCAAATGCGATAGAAATGACAGGAAAAATTCTTAAAAGGAGTTCATTTGACGTGCTCATCCAGAGTGGAAATAAATCTTTGCCTCTCTTTTCTGTAAGCTGTGCTATAAAATTTTCCATTATTAAGATCTAGCTTACAGAAGTGGTAGCCGCAAATTAACTTTGCAATTTGCTTTCTTACACAGCTCGGTATTTTTGCCGGAGGACTAAACTCATTTGTGAGTAGCAATAATGGAGAGGGTGAAGTGGTAGAAGAAGAGGAAGAATCTACGGCTGGAATGGAATTGTCATTAATGGGAGTTCAGCAAAGGCCTATTGTGTTCTTCGTTGGAACCAGTGAGCTGATGTCAATGGTATGGTCTGGAGCTGGCTCAGAGAGGACAACGGCTTTGCAGGTAGGTTTGGTGGTGGAGAGTGATGAGCTAATGAAATGAAAACTTGCATTATCCAAAACATGAAGCTGTCATAATTTGAGTGCAATTAAACAAGTTCCGCATTCACATTGCACCAGCTTATTTTTTATAATTTTGTTTTTTTCTTCTTCAGGGGAACGTTCTGCTACATGATGGCAAAAGAGTCATTCCCCTTTTCAACGGCCTTATTGCTGAAGTGAATATTCAAGGTGGGCTCTCCTTCGACTTAGCTGGCCAAATTCAAATGTCTCTTTGGCATAGGACAGCTAATTCATTAGTAGAAAACAAGTGAGTGCCTATTTTCAGTGAAAGTTGACAGTCTGTCTCTTGAGTTCCTGCTCCTTCAAAATTTTAATATGCAATTTATCTTTCATAGAGCTGGACTAGTACTACAAAGCGTGGTGCGAGCAGACACATCCTTTGTTAGGAGTAAAGTTGATTACACTGTAGCGACGGAAGCGGCACTGCATTTCACATCAGATATAAATTTCTATGATGGGGTGCTCATGTGCCTGAAGCTCACGCAACCTGAATTTACTATAAGGTATAGTGTACAGTGTACACCGTTTACGTATCAGAATTATTCCGTGCTTTATGATGTAACTTTTGTTTTGATTCTCGCATGACTTTTCGTTCTTGCAGACAAAATATTCACAAGACTGAAAGAATTCCAGGAAGTAAGCATAAGCTGAGGAAGGCCAGATATAAAACTATTCCAGTTTCTGGTATCACCTATGCCCTTAACAAGAAAAATTCTCAATTGTGTGGGGTTATGTACAAAGACGAGCTGTAATTTTGGTAAAATGATGCCTCCAGATTATTCATGTAAATTGAAGTTTTCCTGTAGCGGTGGCATGCACGCACTCTCAGACTTGCTTCTTGTCCTGTCTATTTACAGTCTAAAAATGCAAGCAAAAAATATTTATTAAATTAGTGTAAGATAGTTATGGATAAAATCTAGTGCAAAAACTGGACTTATAAAAATATGTATAATGCAAAATAATGTGCCTTACAAAATACATATATATGTAGTACCTATGCTATGATTTGGTTTGTGAAGAAGCTATAGGTTTTTTGCACGGTTTTCGGCTACACACACTTCACACTTGTTTTCTTAATTGCTGAGAAAAGTGCGAGATGTCAAATCTATTTGAACGGAGTGATTCAAACTTTAATGTGATAAATATGCTAATTACTAATTACTGTTATACTTGTCTAGATACAATAATAATTACTCATAGAAGAGGCATTATAGAAGGTAGAATGACAATACAATCAAATTGATAGTGCGTTTGGGAGAAACATGTACGAAGCTTATATTGGTTGATTTTATAAAGAATAAAAGTCAAACTGTTTACTTCGTATGCTTAGCTAAAAATTTTCCAATTGCGCTTTCCCCTGATTTTTTAAAGATACAATTTTCGTTTCATTTCGCGTTTTCGCAAATATGAACAAGCGACTTTGACATTAGATTTACAGGTTCTTATCGCCATGTATTTTGTTACCTTAACTTGGCAAAATCTTTTCTATATCTATTCCACATACTAAAGATAGAAGGTTATTGAGTGGAGGTCATTAAATCATCGATTATGTAGGTAAGTTCATATTTTTTAGCATCAGTCTTCTCTCTAACTCTTGTTTTTCAAGTTCGTCGAAACTGTTTCAGCTAATAAAGCGTGTAATTTTTACAATATAATCTAATGACATGACTTTTGTAGTCCTAATGCTATACGTTCACGTTCTGTCTGTAGAAGGAAATGAACTGAAATTACAAGCTACTTTGGAATCAATCGGAGTAGTACATACCTACGTATAAGCCTGGGATTGTTGTAATAGTACTATTTGATACTAGCAATGCCTTTGTTGAGTAGGAGGCATTAGTCGTTCTCACTGCCTTGAAAATATTCTGGAAATACAATAACTAATTTATTCCAAACTTTACGAGGAGAAAGACCGTTTGAGAGTAAGCCAAACTTGAAAAATAGAATGGGAAATGAAATTAGTTGCCCTCCCCTTCTACGATGGAAGGAAATTGACACTGTGCATAGGTAACTGAGAACGAGATGAACTGCGTGTCATGTCTTAAAAGAGTCTTTCTTGTATAAGTCCATCCTCCTTAAAAATTAATGCGCCTTAATGTGTCACAAACACCGATTACATTTCATCGCATCAATAGGTGCGCTACAAATAGGTGCACAAGGGGAACATCGATTCACTTATTATGGTTAGTTGTGCGTATTTCTGACATTTACAAACTTGGTAAGAAATAGCAGTTCCTTTTCTCTCAAAGAAAGTTTTTTGCTGTCTCCCGTGTAGGCAGTGCAGTGAAACATACATGCTTCCAAAGCTATTGTTGTCACAATCATTTTTCAACAATTGACTCCATGTCATGCTTCCGTCGACAGTTCCTTTTTCAAGGCTATTTACCTATTTCAAATAGGCTATTTGCAATGTCACTCAGACAGCACTAAATAACGGATTTTGACCAGAGGAAACATGACAAATGCTGCAGTTGCAACTTGGAATTGGCCTTTTGCGAACAATTTCAGAAGGGAGCATTAATGACGTGAATAACCTAATGACAGTAACGAATTAAATGACGATAATTTTTGACAATACATGTCAGCATTTTGAGATGCTAGTATCGATATCTCCAAATAATGAATGTGCCCCGATAAATAGTATAATTTCATTGATTGAAAAAGTAGACGAAAGAAATAATATTCATTTTTTGCTTGTACATAGGTTCTCTGATTTAAACCATTCAGCAAAATAGCATTTATTTCAACTTTGACCAACAAGTTAAGCCTAATCATAGGTAAAGATTCTAGAGCACTATTCCAGTAAGTTACCGTGCTAGTGTATGCTCTGCATTTTGAATCTATTATTAAGCATAACCTCATTACACAGATACATATTTCCACAAATATACTTTTATATGGCTTACTGATCTACTATCAAATCAAAAAAATACGATAGTCTACATATCCACATAGCTCATAAACGGAGAAAACTCGGCAATTTCCCCTTATCCGGTTTCATGAGCAGCTGCCCAGTTAGCCTACAAAATGATAAAAAACACCGCAACTCAAATACAGCAATTTTACGAATAAACTGAAAGTAGAATAGGGGAAAACTAAGCCTGAAACACCTCCATTTTTTTCTATGATAGCACTTACTTTTCTGACTTTTCTGGTTTAGGCATGTAAACGCAAACGTGAGCTCATAAATAAGTAACCAGAGAGAAAGCTTGTGATGGATATTGAATAAAAACCGATTGTGGTTGTGGTTCATGCAGGTTACGTACGTATCATTACACCGAATGTAATTTATTTATGTACGTTTACAGGTATTCGAAATTATTTAACAGGTATAATGCTGAATCTCGCCTCGTCTTCAGTCTGTGTCACATGCTTCAACTATTTTGCTGCGACATTTGACTCTGTGTGCCGGGACTATATACACTGAAGGAGAAATAACTCTCGGCTGGCCAGTCCATATTTACCTATTTTAACAACATTCAGCATTTCTCCCCACATAGTTTCTTTAATGGATAGCAATGGCAATCCGACCCAAGTTCGTGCATTCTTTTTATCCAGATTTCATCAAAGTTTTGTTTCGCATACGCACAAGAAATTCTAGTGCAGTAAGTCAAGGAGTGAACAAGAAAGGATACTTTGGGGTGACTTTATGCAAACTTCTGAAGAGCAAATTAGGCGCAGAATGCTAGCCACGCAATGCCAAGTGCATCTGTTTAGTTGTCACCTTTTCATCCTATAATGGCAAGGTGGTGATAGTGATTAATGTGTTTGCAATCGGCTCTTTGTTGCCTTTCTTTAATCAGTCTCAGTCCGTGCTGCGGAGTGGGTAGGAGTAGGGCCTTTCGTTTTATGCTTTCCCTGCGTTGACGTCACACGTCTAGGTGGAAAATACAAGAAAAGCTGCTGTATAATGGTAGCAATTACCGTTGTTAAACGATTCACGGGAGATCAGTCGTGTGAAAGGTTTCGACTTCTAAAGACTGACTGAGTGCAGTAGAAGATAGTGGTTGTTAAAATATTCTCGTTCCGTTCTTAAAGAAAGTGAAGGGTGAGATGGGTGGCCAAGCAGTGAAAAACACACCATTAATTATTTCATATGCGATTATAGGCACAGCAGAAGTGGAGCTAGCAGATTGAAGGAGTGAAGTGAACATATTAAAAAACTATGAAAACATGGTTTCCGCTTCGTAAAGTAGGCTAAACTTCTTACCAGTGCTGCGATGAGGCTTGACTATTGAGTAGAACAGCGCTGAATAATGGAATTAATTACACCCAACTACATGCCAGATTTTTGCACATAATTAGCGAACATATCCAGCAATTAGAAAATACCTGCGTGGTTTCCATTTTAAACTATTGCCTGGACTATTTGTGCAAAATTAAGTTTACTTTAGGTCCTTGAAAATCAGTAGGTCATTCATATGCCTGTGGCTGACCATTATTATTGGAAAACTAGTTGAATTATATCTGAGGTAAATGCGGTCTCGGATACGAAACTGAAACCGCAGGTTATTGCTTTGTAATAATTTCAAATTTAACGACTTCCATTCCCCAATTACCTAAGTTAAATATTAATCTGCTTCTATTGAAAACTGATAGAGTCAGTTGGATTTGTGGGTTACCCAAGCACACTTTCTGTATTTTGGGCTTACTATCTCATGGGCAGGCTACGGAAGAGCATTCATCAAACATTAAAATCAATTCGGATTCCAATGGTAATAATGTCATATAATAAGGGATACATTACAAGCTGTTATTAAAAAGAGCCATGTAGTAGTCTGCCTCTGAAATATTTTCAGTAACATGAACTGTGTTTTAGTTCGAACCGTGAAAGTGGTCTAATCATTCGCATACTTAACTTCATAAAAGGTTTATTCTGGGGTGACTTGACACACACTTTTAAGTTTGTGCAACCACTTTTTTTACTTCAGTATGAAACTAAAATGGTCGTAAGTGTGTCATGTCACAAAATTCCTTTGACATCTACATGGCACCTGACATATATTCTGTATAAAATGATACCGTCAATCTCCCACTGTATCCGAGAAAATCATGGAAAACCTTTTACAGGAGAAATCCTATGGAATGGAATTTTGTCACCAGAAGACCACCAGAAACTTCCTTTGATGAACAGAAGCAAATCGCTAGGTTCTGTTCTTCCGGATTGTGACTGTGCACGGTTTTGCAAATTCCAAAGTTTCAGTGTACCTGAGGATATTATGATAAAGATCAATGTGCTGAGTGTATCGATGTCAATGTCTTCCTAGCCAGAGTTGTTTTGTACGAAACTACCTGAATTGGATATTTTTCTTCGAATTTAAAATGAGAAAGCGATAACAAAAATAGGTCGATAATGGGAAAGTCGTTTCCCTCACTTTCTCTTCGGAGAAAGTATGTGGCTTATGGAATAGGAGTTTTGATTGGTCTTTCATTACTGGCTATGACTGATGCGTCTTCATACTCCCATGCTGAATTTCCTGCTGGTCAACCTGTTCAGGAGTATGAAGCAGTGCGTGAAGATGAGTTTTGCGAAAAATTGAAAGATAAAGGTGCTCATAAATTTACATGATGTACGCATAAAGAGTGAAAGCCATAGTTCTAGATAGTAATTCAAAAAGTGTGATTTTATTTCTTCAGTGCGGCACTGCTCCCGTCTCAATTCCAACCATTTAAAATTCTACTTCAGTCTTTTCGCCACAATAGCCTGGGGAGCAGCGGTGAGAACAATCATCAACACATTTGAGCTTAGTATTCCCTACACTGTTGTGTTGACTGTCACAGGACTGGTTATCGGAATGGGTTCCCGGGTTAACGTGTACTTCTGCGAGGTTTGGAGCATGTACACAAAATTTGCAAGGTCTGTTTAGAATTAATGAATGTATTACACTAATTGAAAGTAGAAACTCACAATTTTTTCATATATTTAATCATAGAACACCGCCGGAAATTATCTTGTACGTATTTTTACCAATTCTAATTTTTGAGTCGGCATTCTCCATGAAGTCTCATGTTTTCATGAGAAGCTCCCTGCAGGTATATGCGTGTTTGAAAAAAAATGACATTGGTCTATTTTTAGAATACCACAGTTCGATTATTGTATGAACTTTGCTCTTAGATTCTTACGGTAGCCTTACCAGGAATGCTCATAACGACATTTCTAACCGCAGTGGGTTGTCAGCAGTTTATGACAGTGTATGGTTGGACATTTAATCAAGCAGCAAAGAGATTGTGGAAAACCCAGAGATGAATCCGGGCGATCAAACTGCAGAGATTGCCATAAAATTTGTTAGAATTACTTTAGGAGGTAATGCTAGCAAACCTATGTGATATCTAATTTAGCTGGCATTGCAATATCTGGTTCAAATATAAATGAATAATTTCTAACATAGGTCCCACATTTGGCTACTTGATGGCAAAGCTAACAATTTTATGCTTAGGCTCAATTTTTAATGACGCGGCCACAGAAATAACAATCACCCTTGTTTCAGCCTACATGACTTACTTTGTTGGAGAATTCTATCTACGTACGACAACGCCTAATCATTACAGATTTAAATGAAATTTTTATTTTCCTTATGCCTGTTTAAAAACTTTTCAGATGTGAGCGGAGTCATGGCCATTGTGATTCTGGGAGTGACAATCAGTGCTGAAAGTACAGCGATTTCTCCTGAAGTTGTTCATGTCGTCCATCAGTTTTGGGAGATGATGAGCTTCCTTGCAAACACTGTTCTTTTTGTAATTTTAGGCATAGTAATTTCCGAAACTGCCATCAATAGCTACGAGCAGGCGGACGGCATATATGCAATTTGGTTATACTTTACCCTAAACGTCATAAGGTAACATATTAATTACGATTGGAGAATTCAGGACGATACTGCTCGCATTTTACTTTCAGTCGAGACTATGATTTATTATTAGCAAAATAGATTTATCGATTCGTTTAAATAATTTATTCTTTCCGCAGATTTTTAATGTTGATTATGTTAAGTCCATTGCTCAGTCGGGTCGGGTACGGGATTGAATGGAGAAACCTGATTGTAATGATGTGGGGTAATGCTGTACTCTAATTATCACCCATAGCATTTTGTGTCAAGGTCAATTGACAAATATATGTTCTATTAAAACTAGGTGGGCTCCGCGGAGCTGTTGGAATTTGTTTAGCCCTGGAGGTTTTCCGCAACAAGAAATTATGTATTTATAAGAAAATTGGGCCAAAAGTATAAACAAGACAGGAACTCAATATTGCAATCAATTAAACAGAGACATTCTCTTAAGTATAATTGTTTTCTTGTTTTAATTACGAATAGTTTCTTCTACAAACCGCTGCAGTTGTTATTCTCACACTTATAATTAACGGCTCTACTACGAAATCCATTTTGGACACTTTGGGAATTACAACCCTCTCTATTGGCAAGCTGCAGGATATGGCAAACGCTGTGAAAACTATTAGCTCCTCAAGGCTGCGCTCCATTGCTGTGCTAAAACATGATCGATTTCTAGCTGACAGCAATTGGGAAATAGTACACAAGTAAATTGCTATTAATTAATTAATTTAGGCTCCCAATGAAAATCTCAACATCTTCAGAAATGTTCTGTGGTAAAGCAATTATTGACAACTTTTAATTGCCACTTCCAGATTCACTCATTTAAAAGATCCGTATGCAAAGAAGCATAAAGCACATGATGTAAAGACAAAGAAACTGCTGGAAGCCAAAATGAAGCAAAAATCCCCAAATGTTCTCCAGTACAATTCACTAGCCCCAACAGCAGCTCCTGCAAATCCTAATATGGAGGATCATGAGCCAACAGTCGTTCACAGAGAAGTTCCGGAGGACAGTGACGAATTCAAGGCAATTATGGAGGAAACTCGGCTGCGTGTTCTGAAAGCTTACAAGATTTCTTTTTGGAGACAGTAAGCTTTTAAACGTTCATTACATTGTTCTTATATTTTTACTACAAAAATTGAAGAAAAAAAATTTATATTAGGTACGAAAAGGGAACGCTAAGTGAACAAGCCGTCCGAATTCTAGTTTCTACTGTGGAAGCCCGAGAAGATCAAATTCTAACAATGATTCATTGTGCGGATTTGCGACATAATTGGGAAATAAAGGGATTCTTTGTAACATTGCGAAATAAGATTTATAGCTTTATGTATGATGATAGCATTCCACCAAAACCAAAATGGAGGTTTGTTGAATGATTTAATGATTTCAGAATCAATTACATAGTAAATTTTAACTAAAGTTGTTAACTACATACCTGCATCCGTCTGTAACTTATAGATGGAGGCATCCATTTCATTGGTTGACAACGCAAGCTTGGTTTCACGGAATTATCTACTTCGTAATTTTTCTGAATGTCTTCCCTATCGCAATTGAAACGCACATCAACCTGAACAAATCGAAATGGTCGGAGAAGGAGGTTATGGAGTCAGAGCACACAATGGAAATTATTGATGTAGTGGAAATAGTTTTTACAGTAATTTACACTGTAGAATTTCTCATCAAATGGATTGGACGAGGACTGAAGGACTATTTTTCTAATATGTGGAATTGGATAGACGTATTTGTACTGTTTATTTCTCTCCTTGAGCTCATCCTTGTTCCTTTTGGATCGAAATCTGGACAGCAAGGCTTAACTTGGATTAAAAACGTTCGACTGATTCGGTTTGTTCGGCTAATGCGTTGGTTCAAGCCGCTGTTCCCACTCTTAAATCGATTTCTGGAGAGTAGAATTAATGACAGACTCTTTTTGGGATATGATATCGGACGTGGTTATGTTCAAGCTATGGAAGATACTCTCAAGTTTCTGCCTCAAATGACGCCACACGAGAAGGTGGCATGGAAGTTCCAGACTGTTTTGTACACTGACCGACTGCAAACGGTGAAGGAGCTGGCTCTTCTTCAGCAGCTTCACTCTGGAGTCGCTGCAGCAGTAAAAACTCGTCATGCCAGTAGGGCAATATGTAACCAAATGAGGGATGAACTGCTAAGTTTGAAGGAAGATGGTCTGCTAAATGAAAAGGAGTTTGAGTTACTAATTGGCAAAATTGAAGAAAATATGACAAGGCTTTGGTCACTTCCATCCAGCTTTAAAGAGTCTGCACCGGAAAGCTTGATTTCTCACCTTTCATGGGTTTTGGGGAGTGATGCTCTGAAACTGTACTTTGCGGTAAAACAATAATTTAATATGCCTTCTTTTTCTAAAAGCTGGGATGTATGTATTTGAAAATAGATTTTTTGTAGGATCAAGCGTGTCTACAAACGCTCAACGCAGGGGACCCAATTTATTCCAAAGGAGGTCAACCTAACGGCCTTCACATGATTATTTCTGGACTTGTTCGCCTTCACTATGAGCCTTCAGAAAACGACCAAGTCCAAAAGAATTTGTCGTTAGGACTGATTCCGAACACAGAAATGTTTTTAGACTTAACGTTTGCATCAGAAGAGGATGACTACTTGGGTTGTGGTCTTGTTTGTGGAGAGTTGGGAGTGCTCACTAACTTTCCGAGGGCGTCATCTATTCGATGTGAAACGGATGTGACCCTCTTCCATTGGCCAAACACTGTTGTGCAAACTGCCATCACAATGTTTGCAGGGTACTACGACTCCTTGGAATGTAGACTTTGGAGAAGTTTTGGAATCAAATTTGCTACCGAGTATTTGCAGAGTGATGCAAATTTTGCAGTAAGAAAAACCACGACAGGCTTCAATCTAATTTACCGTGAAAAATATATTTTTTTGCTTATAGTGATTTTCCACAGGTATCTAATGATAAATTTTGGCCAATTTAACTAATTTTGAAGACTTGGACAACAGACAAGATACGTTCTCATTTGGAACAAGGCATAGTTCCAGTTGGAGATCTTGCAAAAAACATTGACATTCCCGAGGAAGTCATGGACTGTATTTTAATTTACGGGAAATGCATGTGTCAACAAACTGGGGAGATCTACATTGCTCCACGATGTCTTCCAACTTCGTCCCGTGACAACTTTGTTGCTGTAAGCTAAGCCTAAAATAAAGTGAAGATTCTCATATGACCCCAATTTAGTAGTCAACAAATATAAACTATATTTGTTGTTAATTACAACCATTTTAAGGTTGACGGCGACCCCAACGTCTTCCGTGTTCTGATTGTTGCTGATTATGAAGCACTTCAGAGCATTCGAGATACTTCCACCCTCTCTCCAATTCAGCTATGCATAACAAAAGGACCTGTAATGAAAGACATGACAAATATATTGGGAGAGGAAACTGTCAACAGAGAAAGCAACAGTGCTGATGGATCCAGGTCAACCCTGTTTAGTAGGAGATCTACATTGCATCCAATTCCTCCCAGTGGTGAGTTTTTGAATATTTTTGCATTTAAAATAATTTAAAGGACACTGGTAACATGACTTTGGGGCTATTCATCGATGCTTGCAGAACGGCGAATGACTAGGCAAACCAGTAAACCCTTCATAAGAGCAGAAGGATCAGCATCTAAACTAGAAAAAGAAAAATAGACATCTCATACATATCCATAAATAGTCTTCTTTAAAGAAATTATGAATACCTATTTTTAGTCATCTTGCTACCAATTACCTGCGAAATAATATACAAATTTATTTTATGTACAGTGGCAAGTGGGTTTAGTCGAAACTGTAAGAGATTGTACAAGCCAACATTTATAAAAGTAGTGGCTGTATTATGATATTGAACTTGTGCTATTGTGGTTGATATCAAAAGAAAGGGATTTAAAATTTAGTTTTATAATACCTACGTACATGTATTTGTGCAAAATGTCTGTATTTTTGTGAGAGCTTTGTGGTTTACTAATGTAAAATAATCTCCAAAAAATAAAGTTCCATAATTATAAATTAACACTATTTGCCAGTAGTCGAGCTTGTCAGTTTAACTAAAAAAGTGATAGTGGAGGATGCACTATTTTTGTATGAAAATTATTATTAGTTTTTGCTGCTAAAATATAAATATCTGTAACCTACATTGTAATTGTAACATTTCGGTTATGAAAACTGGTGATTGACCGATTATATAAAAAGCATTAATTAGATTCAGGTAGCATTAATGTAAGGACATTGAATGCCATTCCAATTTCCAATATTTGGTGAAAGCATTGTACTGTATTCTAAGAAAGATGTATCAATAAATGAATTCGTGTGTTTGTGTTTATGTTTATTGTAATATAGTAGTGAATAGATAAGCACTTATCGTTGTATATAACTTAACTCAGTGTGTAACAATTTTGCACTTTCTAATAAATGAATTCGTGTGTTTGTGTTTATGTTTATTGTAATATAGTAGTGAATAGATAAGCACTTATCGTTGTATATAACTTAACTCAGTGTGTAACAATTTTGCATTTTCTCACTTTGTATTTGATGATATAATAGTGAGAAAATGTAAAATTGCGAAAAAGTTTATATTACTATGAATAAATCGTTTGTAGGGAGGTGTGAAAGTTCAGATGTCCGAAGATGATGAACAGTACATGGAACAGTGAAAAAAGTGAATGCACATTATAGCGAAAGTGACTCCTTGTGCTAAAATGTTGGCAGTGAGAATTGTTAAAACGTTATTTTAAAGATGCAAGCGGCAGACTGGTTTTGGCCTGAAAATGGCTGGCGAACTCCGCCTCCTTTTCACGAAGACTATGATAATACTGACAACCTTTGATCATGATCTAGCGGCATCTTTGGGAAATTCGCCATCTCGTGAGGGCGTGGACATCCATAAACCTGACGATCGTGCTGAATTTCGCGAGTTTTGTCAAACAAATGAGCTCATTCGCAATAACCCAAATAACGATTCGGGTATTTTCTCATTTTTCAAATACATGATAAATAAATACAATTTTTTAGTTTAAAAAAATTAATTTCTGTCCTTTACAGTTTTACTGAAGCATTGCTCGGAGTCAAAACCCGGCGAATTCACTGAAAATGATCTAATCATGATATTCAGCTTGGGTGTGATGATGTGTTGGGGAGCCCTTGTTCGAGTTGTTCTTCGTCGCTTTCACCTAAATATACCATACACAGTGGTTCTGATGTTGTCTGGTTTTGCCTTTGGATTTGTATCTAAGCACTACTGCAGCTCTCTTCATTTGTATACTGCAGTGGTCCGAGTTCATCCTGTCGCTTTCGCCTAAATATACCATACACAGTGGTTCTGATGTTGTCTGGTTTTGCCTTTGGATTTGTATCTAAGCACTACTGCAGCTCTCTTCATTTGTATACTGCAGTGGTCAGAGTTCATCCTGAGATAATTTTACTCACATTTCTTCCGGTTCTTATTTTTGAGTCAGCCTTTTCTATATCTGTTCATACTTTCACTCGATCTGCTGCTTCGGTATGATGAAAAAAGTTCTTTTCTTTTTGGATCTTAACGCTTTTCTAAGGAACAAAAACAGCTTGTACAGCTTATGCAAGCTATTTTTTGTTCCTTGACGCTTTTTATACTAATTTGATATTTTTATCTCAGATTTTGCTGGTGGCATTTCCGGGAATGCTCATCTCGACGTTTCTTACCAGTGGAGCTTGCATCTATTTCTTTGAAGGGTATAATTGGACCTTTCCCCAAGCCTGTCTGTTTGGGAGCGTCATTTCTGCCACTGACCCTGTAGCCGTTGTTGCAATTCTGAGGGAACTCGGGACCGCAGAATCTCTCAGTGTAATGATTGAGGGCGAGTCCTTGTTAAATGACGGTGTTGCTGTGCTTTTATATGAAATATTTGTGGAGATTGTGAAGGAGCCAGATCTACTCACGGACGTTTTTCCACTAACCCTCCACATTCTTACCAAGTTCTGCCAAATTGCTCTTGGAGGGACTGCATTTGGATTTATCGCGGGAAAGATTACGATATTTAGTCTAAATAGGGTTTTTAACGATCCCACGGTACAGAAATTGTGGAATTTGGGTTATTATAAAAGGTCATTCTGTCAACCTTGTGCTGATTGAACTTTTGTGAAAATATGCTTCCAGGGGGAAATTGCAATAACGATAGCGTCTGCATACCTTACTTACTTTATTGGAGAGGAAATGCTTGGCGTTAGTGGGATAATGGCGGTGGTAGCTCTTGGACTTACACTGGGAAGTGAAAGAACATGTATTAGCCCAGAAGCGGAGGGACCGCTACATCACTTTTGGGAAATGTTGGGGTATGGTCGTCTTTAATTTCTAGATATTATTCAGTAAATCTGCCCATTAGAGTTGGTTATCCTTGCATTATCGCTTCCTTAGCTCTAACTATGTATATTTCGGCATTCCATTCCAAGATAAATATACAGTAAAGAAAAAACTGTCTGTCTGGGTTTATTTGCATGCAATTTTTTTACATGCAATAACAGATATTTAGCCAACACTGCGTTGTTCGTGATGGTCGGAATTCTTATCTCCGAAGTAGCTCTGGTTGGTGTTACGAAAATGGACGTATGGTACCTGATTGTTCTATATTTTCAACTTACTTTTATAAGGTACACTAAACTAGCATATTG
This sequence comes from Acrocyrtus sp. NNG-2020, assembly GCA_027744115.1. Lineage (NCBI taxonomy): Eukaryota > Metazoa > Arthropoda > Collembola > Entomobryomorpha > Entomobryidae > Acrocyrtus > Acrocyrtus sp. NNG-2020. The sequence goes on along the minus strand of JAHZND010003356.1, from coordinate 4,191 downwards.
AATAACTTATAATGTCCTTAAATTTTATTGACTCTGATAAGCTTAATTTTGTTATGTTACTGGCTGTTGCAGGCTGGGAATGCTTGTAATCTTGAGTCCACTGCTTTCGCGCATGGGATATGGAACAGAATGGAAGGACATGTAAAATTACAACTATAAAATGCAAAATAGATGTAAACTTTCGGCTGCATTATAAGCATTATGGATTTATATTTTTTGTAGATTGGTTATCTGCTGGGGTGGATTACGCGGGGCAGTGGCATTATGCTTAGCACTGGAAATTAATGAAAATCCAAGCTTATGTGATAAGGATAAGTTAGGTCCCAAGGTAAAACTCAATCGAGGCAAAATTCAGAAATAGAGCTTACAATTAAAATTTAATAGCAATATGATGTGCTTTTCTCTAGATTCTTTTTCACACTGCGGGAATTGTTTTACTGACTCTTGTAATAAATGCTACTACTACGAAAAAACTGATGGATGTACTCAATATGACAAAAATTTCGCTTGGAAGAGCTAGCGACATGGAAAATGCTTACTATCTCTTGATGAAAACAAGAAAGAATGCCATGAATGCTTTTAAATGGAACAGATTCTTAGTTGGAAGTGTCTGGAGTGTTGTGGATTCTTCGACAAAAATTGTCAATCCTTACAGAGATGTATGAACATATTGACTTTTGAAAAGTTAGCATGCAATATAAAAAGGTGTCGAGTATGCAGTATGTGAAACAATTTATTAATTCATGATCATTTAGGAAATTGCCAAAGCTATAGCAGAAGCTTCAAAAATGTTTGGCAAACTAATCTCTGAAAATATTGGACTTCCCATTCCTCCAAGTGGCCGCCATAACAAGGTCATGCAGGACCCGAGGATACACATTATGTCATATCAGGAAGTTAATGAGGAAGCAAGACGTAGAATTGTTCACATGCTTAAGGTATTAAGAAAGAGTTCGTGTAAAGCATAGAAAGTAAGATGAATAATTTATTTGTTAAAGAGAAAGTAATTAAGTTGACTTTTCCAATTTGGTAGAGTGCTTGCTGGAAACAATACCAACAAGGGTTAATTCACGCAGATGCAGCACGAGCGCTAGTGAATCACTGTGACAAAGTGAGTTTGTGATGGGGCAATGCGATACACATTATTTTAAAATTTTGTGGATAGAACTGTATACATATTTATTTATAGCAATATAAATAAATGTGTATACAACAGAATAAGTATATTGTTTTAATGACTGATACCCAGGTGGAAGACACTCCCCTGATACTCGTCCGCATTAGTGAGCTTGCTCGTTATTGGGAGCCGGGTTGGATTCTTACAAAAATCAGTGAACTCGGAGTAAACGAAAACATTCCGCTAGTGCAGCCCCTCTTTCAAAAGATTGCTCAATATTTTATTATTGAAAGAATTCACCTAGCGTACGAAATCTCTAGAGGGTTTGTCTCATCCATCGACACTGTAATTAAATTGATCCCTTTACTACCGGACTCAATAGAAACTTTACAGAAGTTTAAGAAGACTCTTGAAAAAGAAAGAATGTTGACATTCCAAGACCTTGGGCCACTCCAAAAGCTTCAGCCAGGGGTTGTTCAGGCAGTGAAAACAAAAATTACATGCCGGACTGTAATTAACCAGATGAGGGATAAAGTAACTGAAATTAAGCATGAAGGACTGATTGATCACGAGGAAGCTGTCGTGCTGGAACTGGAATTAGAGAAACAACTGAAAGAAATGAATGCCAAAATTCCCTTAAGTCTTAATGTTGTCCCTCCTGTTCACCTTCTTGTATCAGCTAAGCTGGATTGAGGGGGAAGTGGAACTCATGCAATATCTTGTGGTACTGCAAATTATCTGACGATTATGATACTATATAAATTGAATCATCTAAAGTAGCTCCTTCTTACGCATTATTTTCTTTTTAATAGGAAAATTCTACCTTTGTGGTCTTTAGCTACGGAGACACCATTTATAGCATAGACGAGTTGCCTAAGGGTATTTATGTAATAGTAAGTGGTTTGGTGAAAGTTGAATATTTCCCTTCATCGTCATTGGTTGAGGTATGTATACAAATAATATGGGAGAAATCTCACAACATTTAAAGTAAAGTTAATATTAAAGCATTTGACTAAAAGTTTTCCGTTTTCTAACAAATGTTGTAGAGCTTTGAAGAGTACGGATCATTTCCAAACTCAGAAGTGTTAACAGATCTTACGTTTCGAACTAAAACTTCGGATGTAATGGCACAAGGCAAGCCACAGCTCAGACAGAATTCCAAACCTATGTTATCATTGTCATCATCATGCACATTTCTTTTCATGTTCTTTCATATTTGCAGGAGCACTGGTTGGTGAAATTGGATTCTTAAAGAAGCAACCGAGAGCTCGCATCCGCCAGTTGTGGCTCCTACGTAACAGCTTACTACTTATCAGACGAGGTTCTTAAAGATGCTTTAAATTTATTTTGCGAGTCGGATAGCAAGGAATGTCTTGAGTCCAAAATATGGCGAACGTGGGGACTACGTGTCGCTACAGCTCTTCTACAGCGACTACCTGCCTACTATGTAAATTAATTAGTTATAGTACTTATTATCAAATGGGGTATTTTGATATTCATTATTATGTAACGTTATAGGACTGGTCTTTGGAACGGATTAAGATGTACTTGGAACATTCAGTCGTTCCTCTGATTGATTCGTTTGAAGAATTTCAAATTCCTGACTATGTTGCGGATATAGTGCTTATCGAAGGATTTCTTCAAAACTATCACACTAAAGAAGTATACACAGCACCTTGTCTAATTCCTCGACATTGCACTCATTTAGCTTGGGTAATTTAAACAAAAAAACTGCAACTAAAAATTAGAGATTACCTATGTACAAATTATCTAAAACCGAAAAGCGAATGCTGATATGTGTGTGGTTATCATATACAGAAAACGAATCCGGTTACAACAAATCGCTTTCTTATGGTAGCACATGAAGATGTCAGTAAGGAAATTATACTCCTTGGTGAACCGTTTACTCGAATCCGGGCGAGATCCGTTATATCTTCTTATTGATTCGTTTGAAGAATTTCAAATTCCTGACTATGTTGCGGATATAGTGCTTATCGAAGGATTTCTTCAAAACTATCACACTAAGGAAGTATACACAGCACCTTGTCTAATTCCTCGACATTGCACTCATTTAGCTTGGGTAATTTAAACAAAAAAACAAAAAATTAGAGGATATAGGATTAATTATGTACAAATTATCTAAAAACGAAAAGTGAATGCTGATATGTGTGTGGTTATCATGTACAGAAAACTAATCCGGTTACAACAAATCGCTTTCTTATGGTAGCACATGAAGATGTCAGTAAGGAAATTATACTCCTTGGTGAACCGTTTACTCGAATCCGGGCGAGATCCGTTATATCTTCTTTGGGAAGTATTGACAGGTTCTTACAAGTTGGGCGACGTGAATCTAAGGAACTAGTTTCCGCAAGAGAGGATGCCCGGCAGCGTCGACGTTCTATCGCAATTAGTCAAGTAAATTGTTAATTCAATTCACTTTTATGTGTTTCCTGAAGTTTGGAAAATCTCTTACGTGCATTTTGAACTCTTAGGTCAAATCTAATCCTAGCACGAATTTTCAAGAGGATCTTATCAGCAAAAAAGGATCTCATACTTACGCATTATTACGCGTTGTTCCAAACATTGTTCTAGCCAGTAAAGCGTTGGCACGCAATCATTATTTCAGCGGCCCACAGGCTCCGATCCCTGGGTCTGAAACAAAACCTCCCGAGACAAATGGAGCTAGCAACGGTGGTCCGAATCCTGCTTAAAATTTCTGTCGAGTCATTCTTCTGTATTTTTGTTATGCGCTGGCTATTTCGGTCACAAAATTCTGAGCTTTCACTCTATGTTATTGAATTATTTCTTTATTCTTGACTCCCTGATCAAATACAGTACTGTGCATCAATAAATTTAAATTACAATGTATATTTAAAAATAAGAAAGCCCATCATCTAAAGTGATGAATGGCTATCTCCTAATGTCACTTTTATTTCAACTGAGACCATATAAATTACATAATGTACATGCATGAAAAGAGACTTATAGTATTTATTACAGATCATGAGATCAAATATTTAGTTTTAAATTCATTAATAAATGCACACGTTTTTTTATCAACTGGGTTCTGTAGG
>JAHZND010003355.1:0-10423 GCA_027744115.1 Acrocyrtus sp. NNG-2020 | reverse complement strand
ATGATTACACTGCGCATCGTATGGTAAATTGTATTTCCAAATGTATGCTGCTGTATATGATGGATGATCATGCCCTAATACTTTTGTTTTTAAGCAAAGTGCCAACTAAGCACTTTGTGTGAGAGACTGCTTTAGGTCCCACGTCTTTAAGCCAGGAAATGAGATAAGACACAGAATAGCTATTTATATAAGTTTTGAAACAATTCAAAATCATTTTTATTGCTCTTTTCATTTGTATTTACATCAACGTACAGTTTTAGTTTTAAAAATGTTGCACGTGACCCCTTTATTTGGAATCAGTCCAAGCAGGTCAGACTCACATATATGGGGTGGTTAAAGGGCAAAAAAGAATGACATTAAAAAGCAAAGAAAAACAAGAAGAGGTAAAGCGCAAAGAAGAAAACAAAGAAAAACAAGAGGGATAGACAGAACAAGGATTTAGAGGAAACCAGCTCCACTAATAGAAGGGTGGCGGAAAGGGAAAATAGATAGAAGTTGTCGGTGAGATGACAAAGGGAGAAAGCAAAAGTTGCAGACTAGGTAATTATTGGCGAAAGGAAGCAGTCTTAACTGTTAATAGGATTTAACCAAGGAATCCAACTGGTCCACCGACAGCTCCGAGTCCCAAACCTCCATGACCATGGTGCTCATGGTGGGCATGATGATGTCCGTGGTGTCCGTGATGTCCGTGGTGGTGGACGATATGGGGGTGGTGAGCATGACCCTTATTGGTGACCTGAGCTTGGAATCCTCCCTTGGGGTCAACAACATAGTTCACGGTACGAACTACACCATCGGGTTGAACAAGAGAGTAGTGTCCCTTGGTGATCCCTCCGTCGCGCCATTCAGCTGCGCTCTTTACATCCCCGGTGTGTTTGTCAGCGACTCCATAAGAGTACTTGTAAGCTGTTATTGGGGATTGCACAAATTGTAAATATTTGATTGGAATACCGGTTATTTTAAAATCACGAGAAATAATATACTTCTTTCTTACCTGGGTGAGCATGGACATCGTGATGCCATCCGTGATGACCTCCGTGATGACCTCCTCCTCCTCCGAGTTGAGCGCTGGCAACGGCCACAAGAGCCAAAGCGGCAATAGCGATCTGTAAAGATGTTTTAATGATTAATTAACTGTTAATAACTGTTAATATTTCTGATGAGACCGTCAGAATTTTTTTTGCAGACAGAATATCTTACGAAAGATTTCATGTTGATTGCTGTTGGTGTTTCTGATGGAAACTTTTGGAATTAGAAGTTGTTGTTGTTTGACTGTTTGAGGTTGAATGTGCCTTGATACAATTTGGCCACGGTATTTATACAAAAATGGTTTAAGGCTGAGGATAAATACCTCTTCCAATATACATAAAGTAATCCCGCATTAATTTGACTCTGCATTTATTAATACATTTTGCTGCACAAGTACAACTGTCGATTAAGTAATTTAGTATATAGTCCATTTGAACCGTTACATATTAACAATATTCCCATGCTAAGACATTATCCAATTTGCAAATTACTAGCAAAAAATAGTTAACATTTTGGAATTTAAGGTTTGGTCGTAGGTGTTGTCTCGCAACTACATATATCACAGGTAGACCTGCCTCAGTTGGTTATGAAAAGGATCGAATGAGGTACATTTCCGCTTCACCTACCACCAAAAGTATTGTGTATCGCGTTGTTAGATTCAAGCTGCAGATAAGCCCTCCTTGTGAATTTAACGCATTTTAAAAGCTAGTACAGATTTGGAATCAACTATAGCGCTCAGTGATTTATTAAATACAGTCCGTAATAACAACCGTAACTGTACACTGGATGTAAGCGATATCAGTGTTTGGGTCCAATTTTAGTACACAAAATCCATGTTAAGTAAAGCTCTAGTGATTACAAGGGAACAAAGTCATTAGTCATTATTCTTGATTAAATTCATACTTGACACAGACGGGCACGTGTGCAAATTGTTGTTTGATTGGTCGGAGGATAGGATGCGATTAGCAAAAGTAATCCGGAATTGAATTCTAGTAACCTATAAAGTATAATCGTTAAATGATTTTTAGACCCACGTGGTAATAAAAGTAGCTGTGTAGTTTTTAGTGTGTGATTGTTGCCAGAGATTAATAGATATTAGATCATCAGTTTGTATAAAATATCCTTTTAAAAAGTAACACCCTATAGCTCATTTTCCACCAGAATTGATAGACCAGTGTTGCTGTTGATGTGTTGATGGTGCGGTTATCTGATTATTTTAAATATGTAATTAATCACTCATTATTGTTCAAAGTTACGTAAAGGTGGCTTGTGCACCCGTAAGTGGTAGTTATATTCAGCAACTCTGCTTTTGAAATGGGATCTGCTTCTGAGTATGGCAATAATCGCATGCTCTGTTAAAGAAAATAATAATTTGTGTGTTGTAGCAATAAAGTAACCAAATTAAACGCGTTAGACACACCCCCACCGTTGAAAAGTGAAGCTACAAAGTATCAAAATAATAAACTCATAAAATGAACTGTGCATGTGCGTTACCATTAATTCTCGCTTCGGTGGCATTCAGTAATTTATAATTACACTTATTAGCGAATTGATGACTTATTTTTGTCGATCTAGGTGATTGGTTTATCGCCCTGATGCGCTCAGATAAATACTCATGAGTGAGCACAGTATTTTTATATGAATGGAGAATGCAAAAATAGCAAATACTTCCTTCATATTACGCGAAAAGGGCTAATGTAATGTGGAAACGTAAAAAAATAGGGTTCTTTCCTGAAACTAATTTCCGGTTTCAGTTCGTCAGCCACAAATGCATTTTTTATTTCCTTAGTTGGTCATGAGCTAATAGAGAGCCTGTATTTTCTTCACCGACTGCAATCTCAATTGGCATAGAACAGTAAGCCTCATTAGTAATTTTCGTAAAAAATCGTAATATCTGCAAACAAACACGCAACTTTTCAACAATTTTAACGCAAACTCATTAAAAAATTTACATGCACAAAGGAAGATGCCACCGAAGATGAACAAAGAAACCATGTGCTCAAAGTCCAAGTCAAGTGGACTGACTGACTGGAAATCTCCAGGAACAAAAATACGAACGAAACAAACGTTATGCATGTGTATGTGGTCTGGTAAAATGTACAATGAATGAGCGAAAACGAACGAGCAGAGGAGCAGGCGAGAAGAAGAGATGAGAGAAGAGAATCAAAACAAAAATGTAGCACTAGCACAGCTGTTTGGCTGTAGTCACATTTATTAATTCGTTTTCTTAATCTTTTAGCAATGGGAGAATGATGTGACGATGAGGACAGGAGGAGTATATCTTAATTAAATTAAATTGCTATTACGCAGTGTCCGTTGGTTTACGACAAATTATTAGGAGAAGTGTGTCACAAAAAAGTTGAGAAGTCTAAATTTGGGTTAAGTCTGCCAATTTGACTTAAATAATTATTACAAAATAAAAATTTCAAAATGGTGAGTGCATGTGCATTTAATTTTAAACATTTTTTTTACTTTGAATTTACAAGTTGTTAGCGAAAAAAGCTGCGGAGTATGAGTATAAGGTAATCAGTAGATAGTTACTAAATTATTAGCGTTTGATACAATATTTCAGTTTTTATTTTAATGTTTATTTCGGCATTGTTTTTAAATTATTGTAACTGAGAGCATGTTCTGAATTTCTGATTGAAGGTATAACGCGGAGAAAACAAAGGTGGGTATGTATTATTCCACCCCTGTGTACCAGTTTCGGATGAAATGTCATTTGTGTGATAACCATTTTGAAATAAAAACGGATCCTGCGGTAAGTGATGCATAAAATAGTAGAGATGTATAGTGAATTTTGTAGTGCGTCTAACTGAACTGGGTGCAATCTGAACTGGAGAAATTAATGTATGCTGTCATCTTCTCTTTGCAGAATTTAGATTATGTAATAGTAAGTGGGGCCAGGCGGCAGGAAAGTGTAAGTTTTTATTTTAATGTTTATTTCGGCATTGTATTAAATTATTGTAACTGAGAGCATGTTCTGAATTTCTGATTGAAGGTATAACGCGGAGAAAACAAAGGTGGGTATGTATTACTCCACCCCTGTGTACCAGTTTCGGATGAAATGTCATTTGTGTGATAACCATTTTGAAATAAAAACGGATCCTGCGGTAAGTGATGCATAAGATAGTAGAGATGTATGTATAGTGAATTTTGTAATGCGTCTAACTGAACTGGGTGCAATCTGAACTGGAGAAATTAATGTATGCTGTTATCTTCTCTTTGCAGAATTTAGATTATGTAATAGTAAGTGGGGCCAGGCGGCAGGAAAGACGATGGGATCCAACAGAAAATGGGCAAGTAGTGCCTGATGATAAGCAAGTTATCCATAAGTTGGCTGACGATGCCATGTTTAAGTAAGCAAAAGTACCGTTTGGAAACAATCGCTGATTGGGCATGCTGAGTATTTAATATTTTAATCATTTTATATTTATTATTCCTTGTCTACTCTAGGTTGGAGCATGGGGTAGAAGACCAGAAAAAATTAAAAGATGTTACTCCTACCTTAGCAAAATTAGAAAGTTTACAAAGTAGATGGCAAGATGACTATATGGCGAATAGGGCAATGCGTGACATTTTTAGGGTTAGTTAGTTTTAACAAATTAAAAAGGCAAAGAAGCGACTAGGTTGAGTTGACATGTTAATATAATTATTGTCTAATTAATTTGAACAGACTCGTAAAAGGGAACTCCAAGAACAGCAGACGAAAGACAACGAATTTCTTAAAAAGCGATGTCTTGATATTCGTCTTTTACCAGAATCAGAGGATGATGCTAAAGTAGCATCTCTAATACGATTACAGCCAGCGAAAAGTACACCAATCTAAGTATAATCATCTTAAAATATAAAATTTCAAAGTTATGCAACATTTTTTTTGTTTTGTAATATCAGGCATTGAAGAGCGCCAACAGGAGAAACGAGCTGCTATTTCTAAAAAGTCTCAATTTCCATTTTCAATGACACCTAATGCACCATCAGCAACCACAACTTTAAATAGTGAGGAGGCGGTAGTACTAGAACACGATGCCTTACCAGTGAGTGTAGGAGGCCTAAAGTCGTCCTTGGAAAGCCGTCGCTTGTCATTAGGAATAAAATTGAAGACAGATAAGGAAACTACTGTTCTGCCCGCGTCATCAGGGGTGGATACTAACAATACCAACGATACACCTGTAGGAGAGGTTTTCTGTCGAGAAAGACGAATATCATCTAGATAAAGAGTCGAGTTTGCAAAGTAGTAATAATACTGATTTAAAAGCGAAAGCTTCGTCAAGCAATTCTACTACCATAGCTCAGGACAGTTTACGGGGTTTGTCCTCTTTAGTTTCGTACTCTTCTGATGATGATTCAAGTAGCAATTTGACGGGATCAGACCCAGAATAAAGACAACCATTTTACAGATATGAGAGATAAAAATCGTTTCAAAATACGCTGAAATTTATTTAAAGTAATAATCACTTTCACACCTTTTCTATATTTTGTATTAACAAATTGTGAACATTGAAAAGTTTTATTAAAATAATCTAGTTTGTTCTAGTACACGAATCGCTAATATAACTAATATCTGATATAAATCTGAATGCATTTTTGTCAAAGACCTTTAATTCTAAACCAAATTGTTTCAAGTTGCAAAGTAGCATAAGTACTGAAATCTCCAGAGAAAGTAAATTTTTTTATTGCTATAATGGAGAATAAAAATGTTCCAAAGAAAAGAATCACTGTACAATCGTCTGATTTGGAACAGATCAAAGGTCAATAAATAAGTAAAATAGTTATGCACATTATTATGCGACCAATACAAGATACAATCTTTAATACACTTACATTACTGATAACGATGTTATCTAATTTGGCTAAATACACTGTTAAAATTCGAGTTTTCATTTACGATTTAGAGTCCGGCGGTGTTGGCAATTTATCCAGCTCCTCACCTTTATCTTTAACAGTATCAATCGATTTGCTAGGTGAAGTTAAGGTTTTCTCCTCTGTTTTAACGGTTTCAGAGTCCTCTCGCAGTGTAACTTCCTTTTCTGTTTTCTTGTCATTTTCAACTATAGTTGTATCAGCAACCGACTTTTGCTGTTTCTCTGAAAGTTTTGTTTCTTCAATGATATCTTTGGAAGAACAAGCTTCCACATCCGCCTTTGAACCGGACAGTGTTTTCATTAATTTTGACTGTTTTCTTGGTTGCCGTTTCAATGGATTCAAGTTTCGTGAGGGGCTTGTGAAAGTCAAAACTATATCCCTTTGTAGTTTCTGGTAAAGAACTTCGTTTCTTTGCTATAGACTGCAGAGAAGGAGGAGCTACTGATAAGGAATTCAACTTTTGAATTTTGTTCTTAACAATGCCCGATCTACTCGATTTTTCCTTTGTGGAACTTTCCGCCGATTTTTTCGTACTGTTACTTGACGATGACTTCTTTTGGACTGAGTTTCTTTGTGACTTTGATTTCACTGACGATGACGCAGATGCAGATGCAGATCCTGATGTTGGAGCTGCCGTTGACGGGACTACTGTTGGGTAAACTGGGCGATAAAGGACGATGGACTCACCGAATTCTACAGTTCCATCGTATACCTGTCCCAATTGGAACTCTGGGCCAATGTACAATCCTCCTTCTACGTGGTCCGATGCGACTTCTAAAACCAAATTTCATATGCATTTTTACTATAATCAAGCATTCATATACTAATAAATATTTATCCGCATAAATACTTATTGCTCATCATCATACCGTATTGAATCTTTGGTTTTTGTTTCGAATTTGGGATGCGAAATGGGACTGTTCCAATTGTAATAGGGAAATTCATATGGAGGTCGTCTCCAGATTTCTCAAATTCTAGGTTAGCCTGTTGTGTGTAATAAAATTTAGTATATATCGGTGATTCTAATTTCTACGTTTCTGGTAACTTTATTTGGTTCAGCGAGCGAGAGTGGAACTTCGTACGAATGACCTACCTTTAGCACATAGTAAACTTGAATTAGTCTACAGATTCCAATTAGCGTGGGAGGCATTGTGGAAACAACCAAGCTTTGTTGAGAGTCCCATTTCGACCTGGTATGGGGTTTCACAGGTGCACCTCGGTACTCTAATATTGCGTGCGAAACTTCTTTCTCTACACCGAGGACTCCTCTGTCAATAAAATATTCTACGTGCTAAAACATAAAAAAGACATTTAGGTATTAGTACGTTACTTACGCATCCAAAAGAGAAAAGGTATAGAATTCTTAAAGGATGTTCTAGCGAAGAAATGTTGTATGCATATGCTGAAGATCAATACTATTTAATTAATTAAATTTGAGTAGACACCAGGTGCAGCTACCTAATACTATTGAGTCAGCCTGCCAGTCTTACACTTTGAAACATTCAACATTAGTATAATCCTTTCTTTCACTACGATATTTCGCTTGCAGTAATGAGTTAAATGCCAAAGGCGCATATAAATCTGTGACCAAAGTCAACAGAAAAAGGAGTTTTTTAACGGAACAAATTACTGCATAAAGAGTCATAGAGTCATAGATTTATGGTTAGCTAATCTTACCGCACCAACCCCATCCATTCACGGAATGAACTGGGAGTGTAAACGTTGAGAGGAAAATATTAGCTTTGCCAAAGTCTACTACGAGATGACGGAATTTTCTATTGGAGTATGCTATCGATCCTATATTAGTCTTTTGAGAAGGAAATGGGGCATCATATATCACAGCAAAGACTTGTTTTTCTCCCACGCAAACAATATCGTAGAACGAGAGTATGACAGGAACACAAAGAAATTCCATGGAATTGAAACGAGCCCAACAAGGCTAGCCATCACCAAGCCATTATTGATCAATTTCGAGAAGGTCCAGGTGTCTACGAACCGCAGGCATTTCACGGCCTCTGGAAACATAGCATTCGAGATTTAGAATGAAAGTAAAATTAAGGAAGCCACATTAGCTGTGTCTGCTATGAAGAAAGCTATGAAAACATCGAACGGCAACTGCAAACTTGGAGAAGTTCTATCGATTTCGAATCGTCTAGCCAAAAGCTCAGGAGAAAGCTATGGCCAGTTAGTTCCCAAATGTAAAAGCGCAGCTGAAAATCGTTTGAATTTGGCTGTTAAGATGTAGTTCCGCATTTTTTGTTTTATCATCTAGTCAATTTCGAATACGTTTTGGAGAGGACAAGAAATTGACGAGTGAAAATCGAGTGGACATAATATGACTGTGGTGAAGCTTATTTCCCAACTCTACTTTTTTCCCACTTCCACTCAGGCTGTTTGCACTGTCAAAGGGGGCTTTGAAGATGCATTATACTGTGTCAATAATAAGGAGCTGTCAGGAACCTCCTTGCTAGAGGTGAAAATAGAATTTGTGCTCATTTATAGGGATTTCCATTGCTCACTTGAGCGTACACGAGTGCTTACAAGTTTGTACATCCCTCAGCCAAATATAAACTTCCGAATCGTTTTTGCGACATTTTTTGAATGAGTTGAAGTACTTTCCTTTGCGAAGAGTTCGTTTGCTGCAAGATGAACACTAAAAGATGAAAAGTGGAAAATTGAGTAACCGATGAGAGTATTTAGGAATAAGTGCTGCTTATAAATTTGTTCGTATTGGGAATTGCTAATAGTGCTTTACATATTTTAGTAGTTTTAGATTTTTCTGTAGATGATAGGATTGAGCTGGGTCAACTGGTATTCCAGAATTAACAGTATACCTTACTCATAAGCCATAATAGTTAAATGTAACAGTAGAGATAATAAAAATTAAGAGAAATTGGTTCCACGTAATTGTTTTTTTCTTATTTGTTTTTATTTTATTCTGGCTTCTTGAGTGGAGTTGGCGAACACGTAAATAAATGTTTCAGGTTAAAAGGCCCTCCGTTATGTAATATTAAATCAATCGACAAAGTTTTTCAATAACATTTCCATTATCTCTTAGAAGATTAGATATTTATTATTGTATGCATGCAGTGTAGGAGATGCGCAGAATCATGTGGCACTCTATTTCAGCACACATCCCTATTTATTCAGACCATTTTATTTTGAAAGTTTTTTTTACTCTTGTACCAATAAAGATAATTGTCTGTCGTAAAATATAGCAGTTTTTGAGCCGTACGTAGAAAGCACTATAAAACGGATCTTTGCAATCTATCTACGCTTCTCCGATACCTGATCCACTTTCCATTTTCCTTTAAGCTGCTTTTTGTACTCCCTTTGGAATAAACGAAAGCAGATATAATAACCCGTCCAGGACATTATCGTAAAGAAAGGAGAATTGTGTATTGTGTAGTCTCCATAAACTGTTTCTAACTAAATTAACGAACAGCCAAAAGCCTTATATGCAAGATTGCTATCTTGTTTCTTGCGTTTAGCTGGCTCATCAGATTAAAGTATTAACTTCAACTTGCTCCCAATATCTTGATGTCGTAATAAAAGGCATAAGTCGGTGCCCTGCAATAATAGAGCACTGCTGCGATACAAGATAAAGTTCCAGTTTTGAGGAACTCACTACACCAGCAGCAGACGATGCAAACGTGCCCAATAAATAACGTGAAAGTGGATTATACTTTATAGATTCGTTCTCTATACGAGTTTTTGCTCTATATTGCACTTCCTGATGATTTCCTTTGGTACAAGATCATTTAGATAAAGATATGATCTTAACTACATCTGGACCAGGACTTGGGAAGATATGATTGCGATAAAAACTGGTTGGTAATCATAACTTTCCCCATTTCCTGTAATTTGAAGCAGCCCGCCTGCGTAAAATGCTCAAGTGTGTAAACAGTATTCTCGCGAGTATAGAGAGAACTACTGATCCCGTCCAAAAGAAATATATTGCATCTGCATTGCTGAAATTCTATACTGACTTATGTTTGTAAACTGTACTGGTGAGACTACCAACATATAAATAGCAAAAAAATATATTTTCATCAGCTATGAAATAAGCTTACCTGAACAAGCTTAAGTTTCAATCTGGCTTCCTCATCACTCTGATTATCAATGTCGGCTTTCACCCGTAAACTTTCACCACTACAGTACGCCGAACGGTCCAGCTGGGTGCAAAGTGAGACTATCCTTCGTTCACAGCAGAGGCAACATACTTTCCTCTTGCACTCGCCACGGATAGGTTTCTAAAATTTAGTTTAAAAAAAATTTACAACATTATTATACTGTTGGAATACCCTCCATATTCCCTCAAGCCAACACCAACGACTAAACCTTCTAAAGGGCTAAAAGTCTACACAGCGCACTATTTGAAAAGGGAGGAATTTTCTTCTATGTACATACATCATCAAAGCATCATTAGCGCCATAAAGCATTCACATGCACTTTCTACAGATTGCCTGCCCTGGCGAAATAAGCCTCAAAAGGAAAAAGGAAAGCAGTGAAAAAGACGGATTATCCT
>JAHZND010003354.1:0-13240 GCA_027744115.1 Acrocyrtus sp. NNG-2020 | reverse complement strand
TTGAAACGTGCAACTGTGCGACAGCTTAAAGATTATAGAAACGATGCTCTTTCACACCTAGATCTGAGATTGAGACCACTAGCGGTGAGGCAGATATAATAATAATGTTTGAGACACACCTCCATCTATACTATTATATTTAAGCCTCCAGAGGTATCGTTTTGCTTCTGATTTAACTATCGCTGCCGTTAGGCTACTTTTTATATCACAATGTGCGAAAACACGTGAAGATTAGGTTTTTAATGATAGTTATTTCCTCCTAGTTAAAGCGCCAATAATTGCGTGAAATTGTGCAATGATCAGTTTATCGATAAAAGGTTAATAGCTTAATTAGTGGAGGTGGGGGTACAAACAGTCACGATACGCAATTTAATTTATGACCGCGCGCTACAGAATATAGGCTCGGAAGATATAAGTAAGTAAAAAATACACAGTTGCACGAATGCAATTTTTTTTGCAAGGAATAGGCTAGAATCTAAAATATCTTACGAGCCCTTCTGGAAGATTCTTATCACAAAAATTTTAATCCCGGGTTTTCAATAAATCAGCCCGTAGCAAAAACAGCCAAAAACATTTTAGCAATTTATTTTATTGAAAGGGAAATGATTGATTAATATTATATATATAACAATCGTCATTTCCAATAAACTTTCATACTTAATAAATATCAATAATAATAGTGGATTGTTTCATTAATTAATGTGAATTATCAGCTAAAATTACAATGATTTCAGAATTTTAGTCGGTAATAAATACTTCACTGAGTTATGAACATATATTTTGTCCACTTCCAGGTCTCCAAATAAAATATATCCATTTGACGTGAGCAGTGCGTTAAGAGAATTAATTTCCTCCTGCTCGTAGAACATGATTTCGACGATAAGTACCTTAAAAATGACCTTATCAAACGGAAAAGTTTTCAGCACGTTTAGCTCACTTCCTTCGATATCAAAGCTAAAATAGTCTATTTCTTTCCAGCCCAGAGCGGCAAGAATAGTGTAAAGCGGGATAGTGTCTACTTCGAAAAACGTCCACTTTGTTGGAACAGGAAGATCCCAAGGCTTTCTGAAAGTTCCACTAAATGTCCAATTTAATGGGTTGGAGAAGTTTACCTGTTTTAGGTTTAAATGAGAATTAAACATTAAAAAATAAATGAACTTTGCAAAAATTGCATAACTATTAGCACCGACTAAACTTACCAAGCCTGGAGTAGTTGTTGTAGCAAGGCAGGCATTTGCCGTCCACGCTTTTCTGTGGTGATTTTTCAGATACGGAAAAACGGTCGGATTACATTCAACTAGAAGACCGCTCCATCCCAACTCCTTTTCTAGATAGAGAGTATGTGATGCTTTCTCTCCTTCGTGTGCTCCAGCCTCGATGAAAACTCCGTTCCTCTATGAAAATAGAAATCAAACGCAATTTTTACATTTTTCTTCAGCTTTTTTCCAATTTTATTTATTATTACGCATACAAATAAATACCTACTTTATTGTTAAAGAACTCCGCTACCCACGCACTGAACGAATCTTTGTAACTGTCATCCATGCTGCTTAATCTGTAAGGAAGTTTTGAAGGGGGGTTAAGATACCGGACTCGTGTGTACTGAACCAGGCGTGGATCCGCTTGATCCAGAGAATGCAGGTTCTTTTCGATAAAGCTTAAGTTTACAGCTGGATTGACATTTTCAATTAATCCAGGACGGGTTGTTGCTTTCAGCGCAGAAGGTTGAAGCAAGTATATTGCTAAAATGCAAACTACCATGATGAATGCGAAGATTTTATATTGAAAGAAGCCATCACTCCTCCTTGGCATGATTGATGAAAGAAATGTCGGGAACTTTGAAGGAGGAGGAGAGTCCATTGTAGATAATACACTATAAACTGTAAATGTCACAGATGATTTTTTGTCTTATCTAATTTGAGAATGCTATTTTGAATTTAACAAAGTATTTACCGCTGCGCTTGTAAAACATTATAAGGTCAGTTTAAACATGTGGCCGTTATATGTATTTGTCGCACAACTTTACATCTCTACACGAGGAGCAGCTTCTCTTACAGTAAAAGTTGAATTAGAAAGCGTAATTAGCTAAATTCAAAATGTGACTAGTTCAGTTGCTATGTCATGATTAAAGATGCATGGCACCTGCTGGAGTTCAGTTGAGGGAGGAAAAGTCAGTCCACGCTGGTCACCGATTTTTTACCGATCAGTAAAACCGAAGGTCAGTCAGTTGGCATTGACAGAGCAGAAAAATTGGGGTGCAAAAATTAGTATGAAGACAGATAGGCAGCTAGGGTTTATGTAACCAGCGTCATTAACTGTCGAACTATGGGGAAAAAATTGAAACGTTCAAAAAGTGGTTCTCGTGAAAAGTGAGAGATCGCCCACCTTGTTGCATTCACAATTTTGACTCAAAACTTTTGAGCGTTTTCAAGCAAAGGTTTCTTACACAATTTGAAAACGCTCAAAAGTTTTGAGTCAAAACTGTGATGCAACAAGGTGGGTGACCTCCCACTTTTCTCAAGAACAACTTCTTGAGCGAGCAACTTACAATGCTTTTTAATTTAAGCCCACCGAATAATCTACGGTGTAAGAATATTTATTTTTATAAACAAATTAATGAAATGATGGCTTAACCTACCTAAATTACGCTAGAATAATACGTTAGTAGATAGATACTCATTTTTACATTCAGAATTACAAGAATTATATGTACAATATAATAAAAATCTAACCAGTCATGATTGCTATTTCTAAAATGCAAAAAAGTTATCCATTTGGTACCCAAAAGCCTTCTCCAGGAACTAACCTTTACACAGTGGAAACAATATCACATTATCTATGTTGAAACGATGAGAAGTGATTTTTGTCAGGTACCTAATTGCTACTTTCTCTAAGTATAATGCTGACACTAATTACTACTTCTACTTCGACAATTGTCGGGCAGCTGGTACTCAACAATATCACTTGGATAAATGCTTACAAACTCTACGTCTGAATCGACAATTTCTTTTTCAAATGAGGCTAAAACGGAGTTGCTGTTAGTTGTTGGGATTCTCCTTGGCGGTTGGTACGCTTCCAGAAATGGGAAGCGTGGCTGGCGGACAGGCTCAACCAGCGTTGGGCATTGCGTGATTTGTGGGAGGTAACGGTGATAACTTTGAATCTCCTTTCTGGTATTAATTGTCCAGTCGATTCTGTAATTTCCAACTTCCGAAACTACCAATCCGGTGTTATGTGAAGGGGAATTTACAAGATTTTCAATTCTTGAATCCGACCTACCAATTTGGAAATAGAAAATTGCATGGAAAACAGCCGTCGTATTAATTATTATAGCTAATTAGTCAGTAGCAGTAATTTTTATTCATACCAGGTTGTATTCCAAACGTCAAGGAAGCTTCTATAGATGTCATGTCTAATTTCACTGCGGCACTGGCTATGATTCGGGATCTTATTGTAGTACCAGAGAAAGCCGTTGCACATTTCATTTCTCGTTGAAAATCCTCCAACTGTTACTGACCCATTTCTGTCAGTGTTTTCATACACGCACCCTAAAAAGTATAAACCAAAACTACAATTAGTATAAATTGCCAAAATAATTAAACAATTCGAAACAGGACTAACTGTTGATTAGTATATCCCCTGGCAAAACAGTCTTCTCCTCTCTGAAAATTCGATTTTGCTGGAAGTTAAAATTGTAGTTATTATCGTAAGACAACCAAGGGAGCTCCTTGTTGTCGCGGATGTGAATAAGTCGAGTTCCTCTTCCTAGAAGACAGCAAAATTTATATTGTTATGTATGTAGTTTAATCAATTTTGAAGTAAATTCCAGTTATTTCATTAATTTTAACGATTACCAGCCAAATGGGTATGGAGATTTGCTGCAAATATCTGAATGCCCTCATCGGGAATCATCTTACTGGTACATCCTATATTACGCAAAATTCAAAAACTAAACGCGGTCATTCATTGCCACTAACTTTCAAAAAAAAATTAATTTGCATTGATACGCTTCACCTGATCCACAATGACCATATATAACGTGATCGAGGGAATGTGGTGGCACCATAATTGAAGGTGAGCCAGGTGTTGCTTCTCCAATCGTCAGCACTCCACCATCATGTTTTCTATGAAATTATTTTTTATTTACTAGCTGCACATATATCTTCTTAACTTGTCTGCTATCTGAATTCTTTGGAAAACTTACCGCACATCTCCATAAAATATTTCTAAGGTGTATCGCACTTCAATTCCAGAAAGCTCCTCGGGATTGTCGTAGTGCATCTAATCATAATCATAATTTAAGAATGAAAGACCAAAGTCGTTGAAGAAGGCAGGTTATCCCTATTACGAGAATTAATTTGCGAATGAGCTCCTACCTGGAGCATATAGTACTCATTGGGGCTTTCCGAAATGGGCAATCCAACGTGCTCTGGGAAAAACATGGGCTGAAAAAATTGCAGATAATCGATTATTGAAGTAAAAGTTAGCTTCAATTAATTGAGTTAATCACGTCTCTTTAAGTTGGAACTATTCTTACGCTTCCACCAACTGCAAACACTTGGTAAACCTCACGACAGTACTGTGTGGGCATACGTCCAGCGGGCAGGTAGAGCAGATAGCACTCTTCGCCTCGGCTACCGACGTGACGCTGGAAAATGGAAAGGGCATCTTGACCTACTGGGGGATTGCAGCGATGAAGGAGATAGTGATGAATGTGCTTGCGATCAAGTTCGTTTGGGAGAATAGGATTAAACTGCAATCAAGCGAGTATTAAACGGTCTATTAATTTCTTTTTGCTCTGCTTCTCCCGATCTGCTAGAATGGCAGCGAACAAAAGAGTGTCTTGCCTTACCCCAATTATGTGCTGCTTTTGGCCTGTATTGGGTGCCTTATGTATGGTGCAGATATAGGTAGTTTGCTTGGGAGGAATCTGGTAGACTCCTGAGATACTCCATATTTTGTAGCCGTCAACTACTGCGGGGTTTCCAGATCTGTAGCGAGGCTTCACTGCTCGTGGTGTCAAGTCCGGATCGAGCAAGTAGGCATCTTGTGCTCCGCGATTTTGGTGATGAAAGTCTAATTCGCTGTCCTTCTCGCCAAAAGCCCAGATAATGGACACCAAGTCACCCTACCCAAGTAAGCCAATTAATTTTAAAAATATTTGCGAACAAACTATTTTTACGAGACTAAGAGAGAAATTACATAACTTACATGAATGGGGATATCATTTTCCTTGTCACAGGTATCAAATGGTCTAGAAAAACTTAGAAAAGTGTGTGAGTGAGTTTCCCAAGCGGCATGCAAAGTCCAGTCCTGGCTCTCATCTTCCACGGGACACTTGTATCCAACACCGTGACGATCCTTTATTTAAAAATTGCACGGTGCAATTAAAATTTACTTAATTTTGCTGTTAACTTTTTTATATTTTTATTTAGCGTACGCTGAAATATGGTTTTCCATCACTATGAACTCCTCCAATTACAATATCAGCGCCGTCCATTTTCCCTTTTTTGCTAATCCCAAAACCGACATATCCCGTTGTTTGCACCGTAACATTAAAAACTATTCTACTTTGCTCGAAATCAGCAAACCACTCCAACTCATATTTCCCGTCTAACGTCTCCATATGTCTGTACGGATCATTATTGCTATTTTCAACTAGGAATGAACTACACTGGAGAATCCCACTTAGAAAAACCAAGCACAAAATAACTGCACTGTAGTGGCACAGGTCATATTTTGAATTTTTCCGAGATATTGTTAGTGAAGCCATTTTTATTCATAAGATATGGCGAAAAATTTTACAGCCTTGACACTTGACACACTTTTTAATACCTCCACAGAGATGCGCTCTGTAAACTTCACGAGTTTCTTCACTGGACTGCTATTTTAACGCAGAGAAAACGGAAGACTGTGGAAACTCGCAGTTTTCAATCTGCTAGAGTACAATTAAAAAATGATGAGCCACTCTAATTAAAGGTTGATATGCAAAAATGACCAAATATAGTGTCTAGTGGAAAATTTACTCGACCAAGGTTTATCTGATAATGATTTTTGTAGCAAAGATGATAATCCACAAGCATCTTTATTTTTTTCAGCAAAGCCCTTTCAGTGGCTGGGTTATCTGCTCAGTGAAGTGATTAATGCATATTGCAAACATTGAAACGCATTAGTGACTCTATGCGCAATTAACTTGGCTTCGTAGCATCTTTTGCTTCGCGAAAATGTTCAGTGGCTGGGTTATCTGCTCAGTGAAGTGATTAATGCATATTGCAAACATTGAAACGCATTAGTGACTCTATGCGCAATTAACTTGGCTTCGTAGCATCTTTTGCTTCGCGAGAATGCTATCGATCCCCTCACTAGTGCGACTGTTTGTTACCGTTTGGCTCCCATTTGTACACTCCCATCTAATATCCATTGTGCTTTTACACGGTAAATGCATTCTAAATTACAACACTAGCGCTCACTTACAGCAATAACAGTAACGATTTGCAAATTAAATGAATGAGGTGACGAACTTGACTATGGATTGATTTGCTAAAAAATTGCAATCAGTAGGTACTGCGCAATCTACAAAATGTACAGGAGTAATCCCTCTGCCTCCTGACTGCATAAATGGTTATCAGGCTGCAAACTCACATCAGTGAGGCTGTAGATCTTATCGCTGCCCTTAACAAGAATACTAAGAGGGATATGACACATGTTACAGACATGATATTGCAACTTTGTAGTTGTATACTTTTGCTTTGAACAGGCTTTATTCAGGGCGCTGAGCATCTTTCTTTGGGAGAGGACGTAACGCTAATTAGTTTGTATTTGATTAGGTGTGATACAATCAGATTAGAATAAATTGTTGTGGATTACTCGTCCGAGAATTTTCAAAGGAAATGGGTTATCTTGAGCTAAGCAATTTCGTAGTTAGCGGTTATGCTTAATTGATGTATGAGCAGTTTAATTAACACTGTTTCATCCTGCCGTAGTAGGTGTTTGGACGAAAATGAATGGGCTGTTTTCCACCTTCTCATCCTCCAAAAGTATCCTGCATGAGAATTTGAATGGTATTTGGGTGCTGTTGTTGAGGAAGTATGAATAACGAACAAGGTAGGACCTCCAACGATAGAGTTAATTGGTGACTGGTGGATCGCTGTATGTACATTTAAACTTGACAGTTGAAAAGTTCACTTGGAGCCATGTTGACTAATCTCGATATTGATCTTTGATCTTGCACCTTTTTTTACTGTCCTTACATATCTGTTACTGAGCATAAAGGCCAAGGTGAAACTAGAAAAATTAATTTAATCCAACGACAAATTGTTGTTCAGAAAAGAACTATTTTTGTTTGCTCTTGTAGTTAGAGACTTTTATAGAGTTAATGAACTGCTCTGCTAGATCTGATAAGCTAGAGGAAGTTGTTGTAAATACATATACCTATATATTAAACTGTTAAGAACGCAAAATCAAAGACTTCGGATTTTATCAGTAGAATCACAATACTTTTTATCGCAATAATTAGTATTGGCTGCCATATTTAGGTACTTTAGCGTATTTACTATACCACGGCAAACACTATTTACTAATCGTGTTCTACTAGCAATCGTGTTTGCCGTGACTGTACATACGTTTGTAGTTGAAGAAACTGTATCATGTGAGGTTATAGTATTCCCTATTTTGCATATGCCAGGTATTTAATTTCCTAGTAAAGTAAGATAATTAATTGCAAAAATTTGCTGATTTGTTTTTGTTTTTTATCAGGACATTGCAATTTTACGTAAAAATGTGCTGCACTGTTCGTTCCCAGCTAGCGCTTAATATTGCATTGCATGATGCAAATTGAATTTTTCCTACACTTTTAGCTTAAGATCATCAATAATTCAGTAGTTATCTTTTAATCGAGGTGTGACAGGAGACATTAAAAAGTAGAGTAGGTGAACTGGAAAATTTGGATGGTATCATCACTTTGGATTTGAGCATATTTACTTATATTTGTATTCACTATATAGCTGCTTATCAATGTATTCTAGCTCATTGCCAGTGCATCTTTCATCAGACATAATGCATGCAAAATTGTTGTTTACAATGTAAGTTCCTCATTTACAATTCGGACTAGTTTAGAAAAATAATGTTGAGCTGTTACTTAAGCACATAAATAAACTACATGGTCTCAGGTTTAATAGCGTTGGAAGATTTACTAAACAATCTTTCATACCATTAGATATTATTGACGCTCTTCGTAGCATTGGCTTTGGCATTCCAATTTCTGTCATTCGCAAATTGCGATTCGCAATTCTGCTCCTCATCACCCATTAAAGTGAGAACTTTGGATACACCATTTTAAGAGTTCGTCTGATATTGCTATAATTTGTTTTGCGCAATAGCAAAAAGCACGTTTCATTGTTTGTATTTACGGATAGCATACGAATTCCTGAAGTTGG
Source organism: Acrocyrtus sp. NNG-2020 (assembly GCA_027744115.1). Taxonomy (NCBI): domain Eukaryota; kingdom Metazoa; phylum Arthropoda; class Collembola; order Entomobryomorpha; family Entomobryidae; genus Acrocyrtus; species Acrocyrtus sp. NNG-2020. Next base: position 4,805 of record JAHZND010003354.1, on the reverse strand, counting down.
TGCAATTTGTTTTATTATTTAATTTTAGTAGCTGATTATGATATAGATAGCTCAAGTTCATCACGTTTCACTCTTTTAGACAGGCGTTGTAGATGGCAAAACTCAGAAATTATTAATAAGAGATGCGCGAGATGTATACCTAATTGACTGAGCTGGCCTATAGCTTGAGCTTCCAATCTACTAATTGATTATTATGAACTTATAAACTATCCCAAAGCAATGGATATTTAACTGATCGCTTCATTTCTAAAGGTAAATGTTTCCAAACTCACATGTAATCTCTAAGTAAGCAATTTACATTCCTCTGCCTACAGGAAATTTGTGCTATTTCGCAAAAAAGGCTGAAAAACAAAGGTATATTCAAAGGTCAAGTGTTGGGCCAAGTTGTGATGTACAGTACAAGTATAACCTACAGATAATAATTATTATGATGAGTCCCCTCCTATAATACTAAACGTTTCCTGTTTAGGAATATATACTTTCTTCACTTGCCCTTAACCCAATTATATTACGCTGATAGCTTTCAAAAGAAATAATTTTTTGAGATTAAAAAAATCAATTCACCTTTTTCACCTACAATCATCTTCGTTATGGATGGGAATAAAAGTAGGATCGTTTACCGTTTTCAAACATAACTTTATTAAAGAAAATTTTATTAATGAATACTTCATATGTTAGCCATCATTAAGAACGAGACAATTTTACTGAACGATGATGACTTAAATTTACAAATGATAAAAGCAATACTCCGTCGTATCCTTCTATTTTACAGTAAAATTATTAATTGGTTAAACAGAAAAGTGCAAATAAGGACATCATTACTGTCGTTGCAATTTTTATAAGTAAAATAATCTTAAATTAATTTGTCTGGAATTTTTTAAAAAGCTTTCTAGTACAAAGCATTCGTAGCTAGACGACTTTGTCTTTTGAGATGAACATAAAAAATCATGATAGCTATGCCCATTACACCAACAAAAATTGAGAGAATAATTAGCCACTTATTGTCATATTTATTTTTTCCACCTGTCGCGCGACAATTTCCATCCACTCCCTTTTCTGCGATGCACTTGCAGCGACCGTCCACATATCCAGGTGTAAATGGCTCGCAAATTGCTCCTTGAACACAATTTCCCCGTGAGTAGCTTGAATTAGGCCTGATGTCTTCCAAATCTCTATCATTTGCATTATGGGTTTCTGGACCAGGACTAGGATCTTCCAACTCCAATGTGCAGATTTCTCCAGCTTGTCTCAAGCATCGCTTTTCCGAGTCGTCGTGATTCTGGGCATATGGCTTCTGAAGACAGCCGCATTTTCCATTCACACATGTCAGCCCTAAGTATTCGCTGCATGCAAGATACTCTGGAACAGGCAAATGACCCTCATGTTGCTCTCCCTGATTGTCACAGTGACTTCCGTAAGGAAGCTGACAGGTCCCATAAGCAGATTCTGTGAAACTTTCTCTGCATTCACAATGATAGGCGTCGGCTGCTGTGTCATTGCCCAAATTGGAATCTTCATTATGGACACATTCTCCTCCAAAAATACAAACTGTGTGCTTTCCAGGAACAAGGTCGTGAGTTGTATTCCAGTTGCATGCCTCATTAACTTTAGCAACGCATGTGTCCAGTGTCTCATCAAAAATTTGGCTCTCCAGACATTCGCAGTACTCCAGCTCCCCACAAGTAAGTCCAGGTTTGCATACTTTCTCTTTGCAGGAAACCCCAAGTGTCTTAGCACAGCCTCCAGTTCTGCTTGGAAAATGATCTTGCAGACATTTGCAGGTAGGATTGTAAACGGTATCGTAAGAAGTGCCAATAGCCACGGGTTCCGCCACACACACTGCATTGGATGCGCACTTATGAGCAATGCACGGGTTATTAACTGTGCCAACACAGACATCGTTGACTGCCACCGCCTTCTCAAAATTGCAGATGCAATTATTGCTCGCACAAACTAGGCCTAAGTCCTCCCTGCAGTATGATGAGCTGATGCAGCTTTCGAACAGTCCACTCTTTTTCGGAACACAGTTACCTTTGTCAATGTCACAAGTTGCAAATCTCTCACAAGGGTACATCACCACAGTTCCATTATCGGCTGCTGGTGAGTTATCGGAAGTGAATACGCAGGATTTTTCCACAGAAGCCACACATCGTGATGTTTCCTCTTCGTATCTCAATGATGACAGTTCATCTGAACAGTCGCAGGTGCCCGTATTCTCGGAGCAAATCTGATTCTTATTGGTGTCGCACTCGGCATTGCTGCTGCACGGTGATCCATATTCGAGCGGTTTCTTTGCTGGTGGAACTTCACTTTTGGTAGGTTGAATTGAGGATTCGACTACGAAGAAGATTATAATGAGCTGCAGTATATTGCGCTTTGCAGGTGGATCTGCCATAGTGGACCGGAAATTTAAAAACCTCCAATTCCAATCTTTCGATTTGAGATTAAGGTTATGAATTACTAGATTGCTTTCAATTGAATAGTGAAGTGGAGAGCTGTACTGTTACAGAAATGATCGAAATGGACCGAGAATTCAATTGCAAATGAGAGTGTGCATCAGGAAACAAGAAGTTTTAGTTAATTGGGGACATTACATAAATGAGTCGTGAAGTGCAAAGAGTGCAGCAAATGTAAGTCGACGTTACAAGACAAAATGCACTTTCGCAAATAAAAAAGATGACTCATACTATTCACCAGAATAACTTTTATAGCCATCTACAATGACTCTGGAAATATCATCATCTATTAATAGAGAATACCTTATAAGTAATTATATGTATAAATTGGCATTTAAGTCAAACATATTTAAATACCTTAGTACAAGTTTAAAAAATTGTTTTATTACTTCAAATGTAGGCAATAAAAAAGTTTGGAAGTACTGAAGTTTAGGAATGACATTTATACACTACACACAAGTAATGTATTTGTTTCTACCAAGCATAGACAATAGGTATCTTATAACTTTGGAAAAAGGAAAATTAACACCCAATAAAATTTTAGTGTAAATTATGATAGATAAATGGATCATGGACACCTCCTACCCCTATACCTATAAATTGTTTAAGATGAATATTCGAATATAGTTATTCCGTGAAATGTTTCATTTGAAAAACAATTAACAAAATTTTTTATAACTTTTTCAAGAGATAGTTATAACAGAGTCAATAATGTCTTGTGCAATATTTTTCAAGGTAAGTATAAATCTCGTTATTGTTATTATTGTCAAGATGACTGCAAGTTTAGTAGAGTAAAAAATTGCTATACAAAAGTATTGATTGATTATTTTAATTAGTAATTTCCTGTCTATCCGATGAACCTAGCTTGGGCGTCGCATGCGCGTTATTGTAGCTCAAAAAGGTAGTTGCAGTTGCTGAGTCGTCGTCATCGGCCTCATCCGGAGCAGTTCGAGGGCCATGCTGCAAAATTATATAAGAAAAATAAATCAAGACATAAAATGGTCGAGAATTTAATGGAATAAAAGTTAAAATGTGATAATTTTTTTACCTTCTTGTAAAGCCAATAAAGCCACGCAGAGCCAGGGATCGTTCCGACCGCGATGAAAATAAAAAATGCTGCCAAGCTCCTTGATAAAGTGACATCCAGCGATTTACACATTCCGATTTGTGAGCTGCCAATAATGGGCTGACAAGTCGTTCCTTCCACACAAAAGTAGCTTTCATTATAGTTCTTCATGGAATCGGTAGACGTCAAGTTGCAGTGTGCCCCTTCCAGTCCAACACACATCTCCAGCGTTGAGCTATACTCCTGAAACGGATGCTGACAGCTGCACCGCTCATGTAAGCAAAGTAGTACTCTGGATGAGTCGCATTCCATGTTCTTCGAACACTTCTCGCCTAAGCCCTTCGTACACTTTTTACCGTCTCTTGAAAGAATTAGTCCTTTGGGGCAGGTGCAGCTTGCATCCTCACAGATGTAATTGCTGTAGCACTGATTGCTGCAGGAGCCACCAAAATTCCCAAAACAGGTTTTTGTCGTTTCGTTATAATATTCGTCACTGTATGGACAGACACACGTATGCTTTACAGGGTCACAAACAAATCCTACATTGCAGTCAGTCGAAGACATACAAGGCTCTCCGAAACGGTGAACGCATCGTCCATCCGTACTTTGGAAGAAACCAATCTTACAGCTACATAACGAGTCTATCGAACAAAATGCATTTCCGACACACCCATAATTTTCATGACACCGATAACCCGCTTTTATTTCACAGATTCCATGTTGTGGATCATAAACTGTGTCGGATGCCCGGCATCTGCAAGTTTGGGAGATGCACTCTCCGTAGTACCCACACTTGGAGTCGTTAGTGCAAAAGTCGCCCACTGCTCCATTTCCTTCACAAATCGCAAGCAAAACTATAAAGGCGATAGAAATTAGTCCGAAATTTTTTCCCCTTACTAACATGGTGTCGCTTTTTACCCCTTTACAACAAAAGGAAGCAGTAAAGAACTAGAATTGTGGTTAAGTGCACTGTGAACCAACTTTAAATGTTTAACGAACAAAATCCTTCACCACCCGGCGACTGGACGTGAGCAAATGTGAGGAGTAAACTAGCAGCATTCATGATTAAAACGGTCATCTTTTTTAACAAATCGTGATAATTCGTTCAGTTTGTATTGAGTCAGCATTAATGTTTTCTGCAATCTGCGGATGTAGTCGCATGTTTTAATAGAACTTGAGAAAGACTGGCTCAGCACGAAAATCTTTTCTATCTGGAGAAATGCTCGTGTCTTAGATTTCAAGTCTAATTCCAAATTTAATAGATGTGAGTAAGCACCTATTAG
>JAHZND010003352.1:0-33560 GCA_027744115.1 Acrocyrtus sp. NNG-2020 | reverse complement strand
CTCTTGGAGAGGTTCCGGGTCGATAGCACTTTTTTCCACATAAAACTGAAAATCGGTTTCATGACGGGATATACGATACATTCACTGAAGCTCAAATTGCTCTTATTAAGATAGGCGTAGCAGGAAACGGGAATTTTTTCCGCCTCACACTTTCAGCACTCATTCTCCTCTTTTGTTTACTCCTGCAGAGGTGGCAGGACGTGAGAAAAATCTTTGCGGGGGGAAAATGCGTATTTTAAAATTCGATTTTTCCTATGTTTCCCTTCCAAAAATCGCCTGAAAGTGAGCGGTTCCTGCTTCCAATTAAACTTTGAAATTTTTCAAAATTTAAAAATGATGGATGCGCCCACCTACCTCCACTAAGTTTCCGCATGGATACTTTTATTTTACCTAGAGCGACTTTAGCCAAAAAAATCGAAACTTATTTTCTTGTTTATCTTTGGAAGAGTTGTACTATTTTTTGTAGATAGCAGCACAGCTTCATTATTATTATTACTTTGTGGCTGTGCTTTTCCCGTGATACAATTGCAATTGGCAAGGAGCAAAGTCTCAGAAAAAAAAGATCTGTGGCTGGTATTAATACACGTAAGCGCCTTGTCTAGCCCAGTGGTGAATCTTTTTTTTTGGCACAGTCTCCAACTTTTTCGCACGTTTCTCTTCACTTCTCATCATCGCTCTAATCTCTAATCATCGTCTTGACTCTGCTCGTCATTTTCCCTACTACTCAATATTTTTTATTTGCTGCACTCACTGCTCTCACCTTACTGTAGCACCCTGTAGTTGATACACCTAAAAATATGCTTTTTGAAAGGTTGTTTGAGATGCAGTCGGAGTCTCACTCCAATAAAAAAATATATTTTTCCACCTTTCCGTACTCCAAAAAAACTTTGTCATCCGCCAGGATTCCTATCAACTACCTACAGGGCTCTCCTTTTTAATGTTCTCAGTACTGCATTCCAGGCTGAATCGCTCCGTTTTTTTATCTGACCTGAGAGTCTGCTCTTTGATTACGGAAGCTAGCAGTACTGCTGCAAAATCTGCTAAAAAGCCGCTCCAAAGAAATTATCGATTACTCCAAATCGCTCCACTTTTCCAATTTCCATCTGCACCATAGAAAAAATATGAATTAGTTTTGTGAACAGAGCCGTCCGCACATTTTCACAAAATGCAATTCTAAACCGAAAGCAGTACAAGTTGAAATAGGATGCTTTTTTTATGTATTTTGTGAAATTGGCAAATCCTCCTTCGCCTTCCTAAATATCCTCCTATAAGCCATCCCAACTAATTCCTGAGGGATGGATAGAGAGCACTCTTCTGATGAGGATGCATCCACATCTCTTAGGAAAATAACGTCTCCATTTCACTTCTTGATTTCTGCTATTAATAAGATGTGTCTTTTTTTTCCTCTGACGTGTGCAAATATACACAAGTATAAGTAATGTACATAAAAAAAAGTGTAACTGAAGCTGCTTAGTTTCCGTCTCTGTTATATGACTTAACGCTTCAACATGTTTTGAGCCGTCACCGTTCTTTTTATATTCTCGAACTGGCATTAGTGGCAATCATCGAGGATAATTTTGGAGCATGCTCGTGTGCGCTGTTATTCTTTTAGCCGATTTTTTTATAGGTTCATTAGCTTATTCCAGCGGCGATGTCGTTTTTCACTCTGGCTCCTCTGGCTCCCACACAACAACCATTTTGAAGGATAAAAAAGCCTGTGCATGCGACAAAAAATATGTTTTTTTGTTGAAGAGGAGGAGTATGGCAAAAATGTGTTGATCCGAAAATTATATTTTTTGAACACAGTACGAAACTTGTTCCTTTCCAGTGTAGACACGTCCCGAAATATCTGTCCTCTTTCTGAATTTTTGGTAGTTTTTTGCAAATTTGCAATTAACTATTCAAAATATATATTTTGGGGTCCTTCTGAGAATAGATTTTTAAAAAAACGTTTTAAGTAATTTAGAAAAAAAGTATTTTTGGAGTTTCAACAAAGGATTTGTTTTGTTTTAAATGTATTTGTTTCCCGGGATGAACCCATTTTCCCTACGAGTATAGTGGCAGTGGCCCTGGTCACAGCGATGAGAAATCCTCTTTTTGTGTAGAAAAATGCGCCGTTTCAGAAGTGGAAAATATTTTCATTCGAATAAATTCCAACGGTGGGAAAATTACCTTTTTCAAAAGAAGTCGCTATAAAGTGTACATCTCATCTCGTTTCAAGTATTATGGCGCTTATTCTTTCTAATTAGGTCTAGAGGAGCAAGGCCCACCGCTTCCGAGAACATTTTCGCATTTCTAGTTATCAAAATACTTTAAGTTACCTTTCCCACAGGGACGCTCATTTTGTAACGGCACAAAAATTTCTGCCTATTTTTATATTTTTTATAAGAGAAGAGGTTTGTGGTGATATGGTGACGTGTAGCTTTGAGGATGAAGTTGTGCGAGTGAATACCTCAGAATGCTGGGCGCTCCCGTGCATTTTAGCAAAAAAAATTCTTCCTGGTCTGCATCGCAAAAATTAGTTGTGTGCAAAAAGTATTAGTGGGAAAAAAATTTTGTTTACGTTTAAATGTATTTTTTACCCTTGTAAAATAAACCTTGACGAGCAGATTTTGAGTTAACAAAAAAATCCGAGAATAAGTAATAATAAATGCGAGAAGTAGAACGAAGGTGGACTAAAATTAAATGTGGTGTCTTGTATGAAAAAAATCATTTTTTTTCGATTGGGAGCCTAAAAAAATTATTCCGAGTTCTGACAATCTTGTTATGCCAGTGCCCTAAATTTCTGTTTCGCTTTCGGTGACAGTCCACTGCACTGTCCATTCGTATATGAGAAAATTGAAAATAATTGAACTGGGGCCAGTTAGTTAAGCTTATTGAATTGTTCAAAAGAGTGGTGTGAGTGTAAAGAGAAGCGTGAAGTTATGATGAGTGAATTGAAGCGGGAGTCAGCTTCACTTCCACTAATGCAAAAATTCGGGAATGGAGGGAACATGGATGGGAAGGGAGAGCGTAAAAAATAATATCGACACGCTAGACAAATAAACAGCCGCATTAACCTTTAGAAAAGTAAAAGGTACAAGAATTTTCTGGTGCTGAATTAAATGTATACATCTCGTCTCTTCTCGCCTAGCGCATTACGATAAGGGATTGGCGAAAAAAATTTATTGTTTTCACGTTTTGGCTCCACCAGCATTACGTAGCTTTATTTAAAATACAGAGAAAAAAAGTTTTTTTTGGCAACCATGTTCGGATTCCTGTTTAAGAAATCAAAAGGCTTGGACAAAGAGGCGAAAGGAGGCTCGAAACAGTCTTCAAAGGACTTGCCTGCCCGACGCAACAGCACCACAAGTGCGACCACGAGCAGCGCAAGCAGCGTCGTTACTCTACCTTGTAGTAACAGCAGTCCCGCCATAATTTCTGTCTCAGTTGAAGCGACAGACTCATACTTGCCACCACCTTCCTACGATAGTCCGCTCTCTCAGGTGGAGAGTGAAAATGGGGAAATTGGAAACGACAGAAATATTGCTGACACTGGTGGAGGTGAAATGGAGCGAAGTGACTTGTCACCGCCACTTCCTCTCCCACTCCGAATTCCAGTAGTACTAGTGTCCAGTGGTGACGGTGACTGCGCCTGTGGGGCTTCTTGCAGTAACGCCGACCACAGTGGGTGTGCTTTGGTATTGATCCATGGTAGTATTGAGGAGGACAGGAAAGGTGAAGTGGAGAAAGGGAGAGACGACTCTGAGGAGCGGTGCTCCAGCAGTCAAAGTAATTCGGTGGCAATTGACACAAACTTTGACACGAGATCTGGCTCCCTCACAAATCTGCTGACGTGCTCCAGTGGGGAAGAAATTTGTAGTTCTACGAGTGGCGTCTGCATGTCAGAGGACGGACTTACGAAAAGTTTAATGAGTGACACTGAAATAGAATTTATCGACGAAGTTTTGGAAGACGCTTGCTGTTGTAACAATGAGACAGGTGGAGTGTTTTATCTAGGCAGTGGGGGGAAATTAGACGGAGAGGAGGAAGAAGAGGAGGAGGAGTATGTGCATCATTATTACTGTACTTGCTTTGCTAAAATATTTATTAGTTGGTTTATAAATAGAAACGGAAGTAGGGAGACAAGAGAGCTGCAGCGAAAGGTTGCACTTTATTTTTCTGCTTTTTGCAGATCAGCTTAGCGAGTGGAAAAGCATGAAAAAAAGTAAAAATAGCAATCTGGACATTTTGGTTGTTTATTTTTTCTGTGATTTTTTTCTGAAATTTTTGCAGGCGAGAACTGAAAGACACGGAGCGGAAGGCGATGGTGCAGTTGGACGAACTGCGCTCCAAACTCATTTTCCAAAGAGACAGAGCTAAGCTTACTCCAAGCGGATATTAACATGTTGGCTGTTGACAGGGACAATAAAATAATGGAAATCGAGGGTAACCAACAAGCAAAATACATTTTTTATTATTAGCACATGCTCGAATGATGATGACAGTGTCTGGTCTCGTCAGATAAGTCGGAAAAAATCAAATTTTTTCCCTCTAGCATCTGTACACATTTTCACGGAAGTGAAAAAACGGACGGATGACGAAATCCATTAATCCCTAATTGGGATCAACATCATCACGCTTGAGCAATACAGCAAATATCATGAATGGGAGGACAAGGAAGTGCTAATTATGCAAGTTTCGTTTCCTTTCAGGCATGTCAGTGCAGCTGAAGGCGTTACGTGACGAGAACGACTCGTCACTTAAGAGAATCCAAAAGCTGGAGTCGGAATTGGAAGACCTCCGACTGAAAAATAACCAATTATCGGATGACCTCTTAAAAAAGGCTGGTAAGTTGATCTCTACAAAAGTTTATTTTTATATTCCCCTCCCAAACCAAAATTTCTTTTAGCGTGACAGAAAAAAAACATTCTGACAGTGACAGTGAAAAATAAAAACTTTTATTTTGCACAATGCCGGGCTACACTAACAAAACATTTGGTTTGCTAAAAAATTCCAAATATAAAAAGAACTTCCCACTGAAATAATTGGAGAAAAAGGAATTTAACAATTTTTTTTCCTACTTAATTATTACCGCTCTTTACTCTCACTTGATCACTTTGGTGCAGAGTAAGTTTGCATAAATTTTGCACATTGCACAAAAAATGGACTTTTTTTACTGCAGCACTCTCATGCCAGCAGAACAACTTGGCTAAAATTTATAACCAAGTTTATTCATTTTTAAGTGGAAAACTGTCTATCACTTCGTTTTCAAGTACTGGTGACTGGTGCAATGTGTTTTTACTAGAGTCGCCAAAATCTTTTTTTTTGTGTTTTCTCTAAACTAATAAAGAGTTCAAGTCTTTAATGAAAATGGGACTGCTAAATGCACCCAATTTCATTCTCTCTTCAAGTCCAAACAACGTACCGCTCTCAAAAGTACAAAGCTGAGCGGAGAAGCTGACGAGCAAAAATTGAGTACAAGCTCTGAAAAAAAGAAAGATTCCCGCAAGTTGACCTTGAGAGTACTTTCTAGATTACGTTATTTTAGTGTTGTGCAGAAAAATACGCTGAAATCATGCTTAAACTCTACTAAATATAGATTTCACAGGATGTGTTTGTATATAAAAAAATTTATTGGGGTTCTTTCTTCAAATCCCGAAAACGAAATTTTGAGAATTGAGAAAATGTCTGCGCTCTTTTTATAAAAGTATAAAAGTCGCCCACAAAGAGGAACTGTTTTTTAGGTTGGAAGTGGAAAAAAATGGGTTTCGCACATGGAGAAGATATATATTTTAGTTGATGGATGGAAAATGGATGTCTGACAAATATTTTTTTTACAAAAATTATTTTGTGGGTTGTACCTGGCGACTTCTCATTCATTAGGGGAATAAGTGACTAAGGCTAAATATTATGTATATATTCTTAAGTGTATATATTTGTGGAGGAGTTGGAGCGAAGCAGTTGAAAAAAAATGAGTTTGGTCTGCGGTAACACTTCCGTCCAAAGGTCTGTGAAGAGTTGATCAGAGAGGCTGTATAAAAACTTAAAGGTGTGAAAAAATATAAATCATAAAAAACCCTAGATCAGCTCCGGTGTCTGGAAGGGGGCTCAATGAAAATGGACATTGACACGGGAGACTTGGAAATGCGCATTAAGGAGTATGAGGGCAAACTTCGTGACCTGGAATCTGAGAAAAATCAGATAATTAAAGATAGGAAGACTTACGAAATAGAGAGGGAGGAGGAAATCAAGGCGCTGCAGGAAGCCCTGGACGACACAGTCGCGGAGAAGAACCGGAATCAGAACAAGTTCAACCATGACTTCGCGGAACTGCAAAGTGCGAACACTAACTTGATGGATGACTTCGAATGGAAGTTACGCCAAATTGAGTCCAACTGCAAGAAAAGGCTAACAGAGAAGGATAAGCAGGTGAGTAAATTTTAAAAGTGTCGTTTTGTTCCCTCCCTTCTCCATTCACCCATCTCAGCTGAGCACACGTGAACTTTTTCCTTATAATTTTCTGGCACTGATATAATAGCCGAGTGTCACAGAGGAAATGATTCATTGCGAAAAAATTATCTTTAAAAAAAGCCAGCCCATTCTTCTCTCAAGATGAGCTAATAATGACAATTAAAAAGGGTTATAATGTTGGGAACAGTTTTTTAATGTACTTTTTTTTCCTTCTCAGATCCAAGAAAAAATCAAAGAGGTGAAGGATCACATGACAGATGAATTCCGAACGGAGAAGGAACGACTAGAGCAGGAAAGACATCAGCTACAGGAGCAATTGCGAAATGTGAGTGCTCCGTCCCCCCAAAATATATAATTGTCGGTTTGATGACATCATCATAATTTTTTTGGTACATGCAAAGCTACTCACTGACATGATGTGAGAGGTTTGAAATGTTGAATGTGGGCATAAATTCAATGTCAATTGAATGATGACAACGAAAAAGCATTTTTTGCGTAATAGTAAATAACGAGTGAACTATGTAAAGAGACATTTTTTTCGCTTTTCGTCACATTAAAAAAAATATGAAGACTAGCGTGAAGTGGAGAATGAATGGAGTTCTAACTTCTAAGTTTTTTTGGAGAACAGTGGTAGGGCTTGTTCCGCCGAAATGTCACGGCCAATGTCCTATTATGTCACCGTAAAAAAGCTCATTAATGGGAAATGGATGCACACAAGCACAAGCAGCAGTGACATTTTGAAATTTGCTCACTCTTTCTTTATACTCCGAGTTAGATTTCGTCACAATTATTTTTAAATTTCGAAATAAAAATAAAAACCTTTACAGCTATTTTCCCTTTTTGCTGTAAAAAGCTGAAAGCGCAAAAGATACTGCGTCGTATTTACTTTTTAGATTTTTATATGGAACAATAAAAAAGGGGAAATGAGGTTGTTTTGGCGACTACTCCGGTGGATCATGATCGGCATAAAAAAAATCAAGAGTGTTGTTGTTTTGGTTTTTTAGGTTGCTCATCTGAAGTCGCATGAAGCTGAGCTGTCGCAACTTCGTGGTTTGACCCATGAGCAGGCAAGGAACAAGATAAGCATGTAATGTGGCTTAAAGCTTATAAAAAGCTTATGGGTATTTTTTGTTACCGAGCAGGAAAAATCACTGAGATCAGCGAGCAGACAAATCGAGCACTTGAAGCTGAATGAGAGGATCATGCAGGATGAGATCCGCTCACTGAAAAAGCTCCTGGATCAGGAGAAAGCCCACTTGACTGTCATCCAAAACTCGGCTCAACGGCGGATAGATTATCATGAGGAGAATGCACGCTCCAAACTTGAGAAGCAGAAGAATGAATTGAATTCTAGTGTAAAAAAATATAAAAAATGCTGAGAAATTGAGTAAGTTATTTTTGTTTTAGAAAAATTGAGTGCTAATTAAGCTGATTATTTCCCCGCAGTGGGAAGATAAGCTTCGGGAGGAATGTTCAAAGTTGAAGAAGGAGCTGTGCAGGGCTCACGCTGAGGAGAAGCAATTGGCAGTGGAAACTGTGGAGCTGCAGAAGGAGCAGGAGCTGTCATCTGGAAAGCAGAAATGGGAAAGTCAGAGACAGGAACTGAGGCAAGAGGTACGAAGGAAAGAATGGAAATGGATATATTATTTTTAGGAGATACTGATCCTGATTAGATTTGTCAGAATTTGAGAATGAAATATTGCGCTTGGCTACTGGCTATAAATCAACGTGATTATAAGTTGATGTGAACTATTCCTTGACAAATGAAATCTACCGTAGATTACAAAACTGAAGGAGGAGATTATCAGAAAGGAGACGGCATGCAATAAGGAGATTGCGAAGGCAACCACAATTGCGGACAGGGAGAATATGGATTTGCGGCGGAAAGTGGAGAAGCTGAGCTTAGCACATCTGGATGAATTAGAGGAAATTAGAGAAACTCACAGTGAGGAAATGGGTCAGTGACAAGAAGAGAAAAGGAAAAAAATCTCGACTTTATAGTAGTTCTTTCCTTTTTTCCTACTTCCGCTTCGTTAATTGAATTAAATAATAAAGCTGTAATTACTTTGGTATAAAATTTCCTTGCAGAAAACTTGAAACAAAGGTATGAGTCAACAGTAGCGCAATTGGAGAGTCTCGAGAAAAAGCTGGCCCGCTTTGAAAAGCTATTTGGCCCACTTGACGATGCTCTTGAGGAAGACAAAGAAACAAATGGGGTTTCCACTTCTGCCAAGGTAAGTTGGATAATATTTTTTTTGAAAAGATGTAAGCAAGTCGAGGACAAATAACTCAATCAGAATTTGTAGGTCAGAGTGGGATTCATTTTAAAAGATGTGGAAGCGGTTTTTTTAAAAAAAAACATACCTATTTGTAATTAGTGCAGATGCATTTTTTAGTAGGGAGTGACAGCTAAAAACTTGTTTTTGTGTAGAACAATGGAGAAAAGTCAGAAGAGGAGGAGGAAGAGGAAAGTGAGGAGGAGGAGGAGGAAGAGTCTGATCCTGAAGAGTCGAAGCCTCCAGTGGTAGACAATATAATTGGGGAGAGTAATAATAAAAAGTACGACTCGAAAGACTCTACAGAGAGCTTGGAGGAAATTGAGGATGAAGAGGAGAGTGAGGAGGGCGATCAAGACGACGATCTTGACACGTCATCAGACAGCAACAACAAAAACGCAGTGTACGTCGTGGAGGTAAAGGACACTCCTCCAAACTCCCTGACTGTTCCAGAAATCGTGCAAGATTCAAACAAAGACTTTAGCGGAGAGCAAACAATCGGAACTACGTCCTCCTCCTCATTTATTTCAACTTCGATTTCTACGTCCCCGTCTGATTCAGAGTCTGAGTAAGGAAACTATATCACATAAATGCATACATATTTTAGAGATAATAAAAAAATAAACTTTTTAATGGTTAGCGCATGGCTACATTAAAATATTATATATTATTTATTTTATAAAGGGTTCAACACGTTCTTAATAATATATTTCCTCCCTACTATTAATATTATTATTAATCTTGTAAGAGCGCATACAAATTGTACATACAATTATACTTTATAATTAATTGATAAAAATACGAAACAAAAAAATATTTTTTTTCTTAAATTTGAATGCAAAAAACCTGCAAACTTCTCTCAGTACACCAGATCCTAAACTCTAATTCATTTCATTTACACATAATTAATACCTTACATAATTGACATTTTCATTGGTGTGCCACTTGACGAAAATCTCCAAAAAGAAGGATTTTTCCCTATGTCTAGCTAAAAATATATTTTTTTTGTTTTTGACGAATGATTGAGCAGGACTGGACTTAATAAAAAAAGTGTGTATGGAAGCATTTTTAAAAAAAAATAAAAATATTTAGTTTTTCTGTAAGTTGAACAGTTGAAGTTTGAAGTTGTGGAATTTTATATGAGAATTTGCTCCTTTGTGTGCTCCTTGTATAGTTTTAGTTTTGAGCAAATTGACAAATAATTCTGTTTAGGTCATTACAAGCTTCATGTAAGAATGAGTTTTGAGAAATCGTGACATTTTATTGCCACAGCTGTAAATAAAATATTATTCCGTCTTGACTGCTTTTTTTTTGCTGAACTGTTAACTTGTACGTAGCAAACTGCGCAGCTCGTCACAGTGTCGTCAAGTTTTAGGAGCTGACGAGAGTGGAAGCAAAATTGGAGAGAAGAGCAAATTGGTCATGAGATGTGTCAGCAATGTGGACAAAAAACATAAACATGTTTAGTTCGGGGACTCACTTTCCGAGAGATGATTGCCTTCCTTTCCCACGCTATCGACTTTCTCACTCTAATAACGGCGTATTTGTCCTATCCGCCCAATGCCCAATAATAAACTACTAAAAATATTAGTATAGTGCTGACGTGTAATTTTTTTTTACTGAGAATGACACTCGTCACTTCTAAAACGTTTACTGGGAAGATGGAGAAGCCCATAAAAAAATTTATATATGAAATGTGCCTAGTTTGTAGGAAGCGGTTTTCATCTATATGAAGGTCGCACAAAAGCGATTTTCACATATTTATTTATTGATTTTGTTTAGAAAGTAAAATTATTTTTCGTTTTGTTTCTTTTTTTCTCTTTTTTACAGCCTGAAAGAACCTTCTTTACATATGCTAGCTGTGATCCCACTTGTCTCTTATCTCTTGTTCCAATCAATCCTCGTCGCCATCTGGACATTTCTTGTTCTCATTATGTTCCGACTTTTCCATGATCATGATTCCACTGATTCCAACAAACTGCAACGTAACAAAAATGACAAAAACTAAAAAAAAATGTTTTTTACTCCTTTTTACACTCACCCTAAAAAAGTTTTTAAAAAATACTAATCCAAAGTAATTCACACTTTTTACACCACACATCTCTTTTCTACAAAACAACACTTGAACGCAAAAAATAGTTTTTTTCTTAGTTTGCGCTAGAGAGTAGAAAGTAGACAAAAAGGACATATAAACATCAGCAGGGTTAGCCTCTCTTCCAAAAAAAATGAAATAAATAATTTTTTTTCTTTCTCTCCATTTCTATTTCTTCTGGTGCTTAAATAATTTGCAAATTTCTGTTTCTCTCAGGAACAAAGATGATTCTGATGATGATGATGATGATGATGATGAGAATGATTGAGTTTGAATGGGTTTTCGAATTTTGAGTACTGCTCTCTCTCTCTCTGTGCTATCGCTTTCCAGTTTTAATCTCTTGACCTGAACAAATAAAGCAATTTATTTATTGTATATGAGCGTCACGCCATAACCACCATCCCAAAATATAATGGCTTGTACGTTACAGAAAATGAAATCGCAAAAATATATGAAATAAAGAAAAAAAGTTTTTTTGAAGTCGCAAAATATGCCTTCTTATTCATAAGCAAACCGATTTTTTCTTCCCTTCTCATTACTGGAGTAATTTTCTGTACCCATTTTTTTGACAGTCGTAAAGTGTGTAGGTGGTAGATGAAAAATAAAAGTAGAGTGATTTTAAATGTGTGCTACATTTTAATATTTAAAAAAAGTAATAAACTTTTTAGCTCTCGTTTTAAATAGAAAATTTTAGAATAGAAAAGATTTTAGTGTTTATGTAATCACTTAACTTAATATTTCTGCTAAGATATTTTTAAAAAACTGATACTATGTTTTAGTTTTATTTTGTAAATAAATCTGTTTGGAGGATGCCGATAAAAAACGGATTATTTCGTAGTTTTCGTAGTACCGCGACCACCCACTCACAATACACATCCGACAAAGAATAATACTTGGCACATTAAAGTGCCTTTTTTTAAAAAAAAATTACTCACTTTTTTCTACTCCCCCTTTTTGAAATTCCATCTTGCATTAAAAATATAACTAATGCTGATTTCTAAAGAATCATAAACTCTGGATAATACGCACCTTTTTTTAAAAAAAATGCCGCTTTCTTAAAAATCTCCATTTTCCAATCCGATTTTTTTCTTATTTCATTCTGAATTATTTTTCTCACGTAGCCCCGTCAATAAGAACTTTTGTCCCAGTTCTAACACCACCACCATCACAGTCAATTACGCATGTCCTTCTTCGGGAACAAAGGACGGAGCAATCCCAAATCCCCCAGCGAGAAGGAAGTCTCAAGGCGGTGGGCGCACTCACTTTGATGGAACCTTCCCGAGATTGGCTCCCTACGGAAAGTCCAGATCCGGCACTATGAATTCCTGCACCCTTGCTTAAAAAATTGTGAAAAATTTTTAAGCGAAAACTACTTTTTCTTCTTCTTCAGTTGTAGTGCTGCTTTCATTAGAATTTCAAGTTGCTATATAAGTTCTTAGTATTTAGTAAGGAGCTCTCTATAACTATATGAGAGCCTTTTTTATACATTGTAAATAGCTTCGAATGACTTTTTTTGTCATCGACTGATGTAAATAAAGTTAGCTGCATGCACGCACCATTATTAACTGTAGCTTAAAGAAAGGGAAAATTAAAGACTTTAAAAAAATAAAAATAAAATCAAAATTCATTCTTGGAGAATTGCAAGATTCCTTTAAAAATGTGTTCATTTTTCTTCGATGCAGCCACGTCAACCTTGTTCCAGCTGGCGAATTATGTAAACAAAAAAAATCTTTCGATGAAAGCTCACGTCGGCACTCTCCTACACGTAATATTAGCATTCCTCTAAAGGCTTAAGATTTCTGATAAGCGGTTAATATGCCCAGAAAAGCATTTAAAAAGCGGATTAGTGCTTACTCATATGGTGACTCATCTTCATCGTTGGACTAGTAGTGGAATGACTTTGCCAAGCAATTTTTTTACAACATTGTATCATTGTAGGTGTTTGCATTTGTACTTAAATGTAAGCATTTTTATGTGTAGATCCCAATTTTTTTTATTTTATCTCATTTCAAATGTGTGAACAGAAATGTAGTCCCAAATATACAACTTTAGAATTCGATGTTAAATGGGTAGTCTTTGTGGTCGTTGGCCCACTCCAGTGCGCACGCGCGACCATTGCAGTCCATTGATGAAATGTAGTCCATGTCGGTTTGATCAAGTTGGAAGTCAAACACGCTGATGTTCTCCTCGAGTCGATTTTTATTGACTGATTTGGGAATGACGATAATGCCACGTTGGATCTTTGAGAAATAATTAGCTTACTTTTATGGAGAATTCCACTCGTACATAATTTTACAATTTATTTATTAATTTTACCTGCCATCTCAGGATAATTTGAGCAGGACTCTTGCCCAACTTTTTCCCGAGGGCGACGAGCTTCTGGTCGTCGAGCAGTTTAGGGTCTGTTGGCTTGGCCCAAGGTCTATCTGGTGAGCCTAGGGGGCTGTACGCAGTGACAGCGATATCTTTGGCCTTGCAGAACTCTACAAGCTTGCTCTGGTTCAAGTACGGATGACACTCAATTTGGAGCACGGCTGGCTTCACAGTGCAGTTTGCGAGGATCAGCTCAATCTGCTTGCTGTTAAAGTTCGACAGCCCAATGGACTTTGCTAGCCCCTCCTTCTGGATTTTCTCCATTTCCTTCCAGGTGTCTAGCAGAGCTACATCACTGTAGATAATTTTGCCGTTGTCATCCCTTGGAAATAAGTCGCCATCTTCCTTGTAGCTCATAGGCCAGTGTATTAGGTACAAGTCGAGGTACTTCAGGCGGAAGTTTGCCAGCGACTTTTTTACTCCAACAGAGACCTGGTCTGGTCGGTGGAATGTATTCCAGAGCTAATTTTTATAAAGATGCAGCTTTGAAAGCACCTTTCCATTTTTATAAACGAAAAGCGTCCCTAAAAAACCATACTCACCTTGCTGGTCACAAACAGGTCCTCGCGCTTCACTAGCCCCTCCTCAATTTTTGCATTGATGGCATCCCCAACCTCATTCTCATTTCCGTAGACTAGAGCTCCATCAATGTGCCTGTAGCCCACATCAATAGCATCCTTCACCGCTTGGGTTACTTCACCAGGCTTGGACTGCAATCGATTTCACAAAGAATTGGTATTTTCTTACTACGATTATTATTTTTAAATACATCTCCATCCCCACACGGACTACAGGCTACTATATGGAGCATACAAGCTTAAATGGAAAATACAGTTACATAAGCGCATTTATTTTTACACACAGTCAAACAGTGCAATGCTTTGTATGCCTAAAGGCATTTTTCTCTCTGGCTAAAAGCATATTAATCCCCCACATTATAAACGTTATGGCATTTTGAACAGATAAATCCAGCTTGCACTGCATAGCCACATTTAGCCACTTAGAAAAATGAGAGTACAACAGAGTGAACACAAAATGCTTGGCTTTTAACCACTTGAAATTTTTTCCACTTGAAATTTTTTACAAGTCAGATAAAAAAAGCTACAAAAGCGATTCTTCAGCAATATGAAATACCGATACTATTTCGCCACAGCATGCAATATAAAATACAATACTAAATGGGCATATTTTATGCTATTGCTATTTCCACTACAATTTTTTTTCTAAGAATTACTCCACACGCGTGAAAAATGATAGTCAGCTTTCTGGAGCAAAATCGCTAGCATTTATCTTAACCAGATATGAATTTTTAAAAAAAATAAATACGAACCTTCCATGTTCCAAGTCCAAACACCGGCATTTTATTGCCATTGTTTAAAGTGATGCTAGCTGCCTTGGCCATTTTTGCACTCAGAAATGCTGATTCTCTTCTGTACTAAAAAAATAAAGAAATTATGTTTTTAGATGATGAGCATGCACAGGGAATTTTTTTTACCTGTAAAGATGAGCTAATTTAAGGATTTTTTCTTGAAAAAGTACAAAATTTTCACACGCTTCACTATATATAAATATGAAAGAACTATACGAACCTTCCATGTTCCAAGTCCAAACACCGGCATTTTATTGCCATTGTTTAAAGTGATGCTAGCTGCCTTGGCCATTTTTGCACTCAGAAATGCTGGTTCTCTTCTGTACTAAAAAAAATAAAGAAATTATGTTTTTAGAAGATGAGCATGCGCAGGGAATTTTTTTTACCTGTAAAGATGAGCTAATTTAGGGATTTTTTCTTGAAAAAGTACAAAATTTTCACACGCTTCACTATATATAAATATGAAAGAACTCACTGTGAGGATTATTGTTGGTAAGGAGCAGACGACTGACCATGTGCGATATGTACAAGTACCTGGATGAAAGTGGTTTAGCAGAGTCAAGAGTGTACAAATATGGGTATTTCAATCAGGCGAAGTCGTGGAGACAAAAAAAAAGATTTTTAACATCGACGAGATGGGATATGGGAGATGGTCCATTTTTGACATACCTAAAAATAATGGGTGGATTTTTGTATTGTGCTGTACTAAACTAGTCAAGTGGAGAGATAAAGATAGTGAAGAGTCAGGAGACAGTACCAAAAAAAATATTGGATTTCGCATTGTAATAGTGCTGCAATAGCACTCTGGATTGATTGTGAGATGAGTGGAGTGAGATGATGATGGGGTGGATCTGTAAATCTCCAAAATAAATTTGTATGGAACGCTGAACAGTGCAATGATGCACTGGCTAGTGTGACCATTGCACGATGTAGGCACTTATAGGCTGGCGTATAAAAAAAAGATAAAAATTAATGTAATTAGATTATGCATTAGTGCTTGACTCTTTTATGCGAGCTATAAGCATTGAAAAAAAATGTCTTTGTTGCGGGATGAATTTGCCATGTCGTGGGAGGTTGAAATAATAAGAGCTTAACCAAAAGATACGCGCTCAGCTTAAGATTCCTTCAAAGAATTTTGACTTTGTCGGCTTCAACATGCCTCCAAGCTTATCTGGAGATGGGAGTGGGAGTAAAAAAAATGTTTACATATTCCCAGTTCATTTTTGACACTTTAAAGTGTAATTAAAATGGACGGAGCAATTCCAGTAGCATACAAAACGTAGTAGACTTATTGCGGCTCAGTTTCAATGAAAAATGTGTGCAAATACAAATCGGCGATGACGATGTGTGGTAAAGTGTAAGAAAATGAGTTTTACGAATTGCCACATTTGACATTACTCATCACACGGCTTGTGTATAAGGCGTACGCAGACAATAACAGTTTAAATGTTTTTTCTGCACTGCTTCTTTCTTAAGTTGTTTGATGCAAAGTTTTTGCTGGCTGGACCAAAGGCGTTTGTTACATGTTTTTGCGCCTTCCCCTCTAACTGTCAAGTGAGATGTAGGGGAGCTGTGTAAGACCAGTAGCTTGTTGTCGTCCGCGTCGATCACGTCACCTTAGTTATTGTCAGTGGTTTGAATATGTGAAAAGCGCTATAAGTATTGCTCTACTGCGATGAACAATCGAGAGTATTTCTGTGGAAAAATTTTTTTAAAAAATATTTTTCATTTCTTGTAACTTTTTTCTGAAAAGTGATAATAACACATCGTCAATATGAAAAAGTCAGGTTGTTCTAAAAGAAGGGCAGTAGGGGTGACCCTAAAATACTCAGAGACGGAGGGAATGGTACTATTTGTGGCAGTGTGGAAAAGCTACATGCAAAAATCCGATTTGGGACCTTAGCATTATTAAAGTTGAAGCGTGTGCAGCAGGAACAACAACAATCAATCTGCTGATAATATTGTAGGCTAATCCATATAAAAATTTCTTTACGTTGTTTCAAGACACCCGATTTGAACGAGAGTGGAGTGTTGTGGAAACTGTTGAGGTAAGTATCAATTATTAAACTGTGACTGGACTGACCTTGACATTGACAGAAGAAAATCCTATTGCTTTTTTTTCTAATAAAAATTTCCTGTAGTCAATCGTGCTTTTAATCCCCTGTTTACGCTTCAACTAATTCCTTTTTTAGTATCGGCACACTCCATAGACTGCTTACACCTGGAATAAAAATTACTAAAATCGTATTTGTGAATGAGATAGGAATCCCTCATAATCTCTGAGCACTTGCACTAGCTTGGGTGCAATACGCATGCTTCATACAAGCACACAGCTCATTGAGTACTCTTTCCTGCGAGGTAGAGCTAACATGAAAAGCCCAGAAGTAATTACGGCTTTAGTGGCTGATAAGTGCATGGGGCGAAATACCCATTAAATGCAGTTTTTTTTACAGTGGATCCATTACTATATCCACGTCAGTTAAGCCAAATTTCTTTTTATCAGTTTTGCCAGACGACAAGTTGTGCCATCGAGCAATCAATGAATGAAAAAAAAATTGCGCAAAGCGAGATAACTCTTTTTTCTCTCATCGTCAGTTGCACTGATTTATCAGCTTACCCCAAAGCACATTGCACATTACAATAAATCATTAAATAATAAATAATTTTTAGAACGATTTTGCAACTTTGAAAACTAGGTTAACTATAATTTGGTGGCATTCACCCATATAAACTGGGTACGGTTTACTTTTCATACGCATAAAAAAATATTTTATCCATTTATTTGTTATAGCATAGGATTGCGTCATATTATAAAGTAAATGCTGCGATACCCTACAGTACTCGTACATTATTAAATCCTGGACAAGTTTGGTGCGTTGTGCATACAGCGATCAGCTACATTTTAAGTTTTTTCCAGACCGACCCAGTCCAGATAAGCAAGTAGAGTGCCAATGCTAACAACAACGTTAGTGCAAACAATCACTAAAATATATCATATTAAAGAAGATCGATAAATATTCTGTCGGATCCTTTTTAATTCTCACTTGGCCCTCTGTCTGTGTGCAGGGAATGATGAATTGATATCCTCCCATCTCATATTTTTTTTCGGCTCGGTGGCTATGGCTATGGCTGTGGCTGCAGTCACCATCTCTTCTCCTTATCAATATTTTATAGCCTCCACAGTCCGAGTCCACACACCACCAAAAAAAACTCCACTTCCATGTTCCATGTCTGCCTCTTATTTATGGACCCGTGTGGATTAAGATTATCTCTATTTTTCCTGTGTCTGCGCATATGCCGTAGAGCTGAAAATTTGTTAGTGCCATAAACGTAACCAAAAATTGCTGTGCTAATGAAGTTTTGCAGAAAAAAGCAGTAAAAAATTGTTTACGTGACATTTCACCAAAAAACAGAATCATGTGACGATCAGTGAAATTTCATCAGTAGTGGACGAAAGATTACATAAATTTGTTTTTTAGTTTGGGGCTGCAACTAGCAAGTGAGCTTGTACTAGTAAAAAGTAGTATGAGCTACGAAAAATAATTATGAAGACCCGCAAGGCGTTGCGGGGCCAACACAATTGGTGAAAAAAGTTGTAGCAAAATACGGTTCAATTTTATGTGAATTTTTTTTGTTCATCATGAACTTATATTTTTAAAACACGGTGGCTAAATGGAACACAAAAATTTGTTGACCTCGGAGGAGGTCCAGCAAAAAGGATATTTTCTGCTGTGCCGTTTCCTCCTCTGTGACTCATCATTCTCATCATCATCATCATCATCATCGCGTCGCTGAATTGTCAGAAGTCAGGACAGAAGTAGCACGTTTGTTATTTTCTTCTTCTTAATGTAGCTCATATTATAGTCATATAGCAAATTATAGAGGGACCGTCCTTAAAAAAATATATATTTTTTTTACCGATTCACAAACACACATCCACTTTGAGCGTTTGGACACCGGCGAAAATTAGAAAAAAACATTATTTTTATTGCCTTCTTTAGCATTCACTTTTGTTCTGGAATAATCACCATTTCTAAAATGTACATGCTACTACTATATCCCTACTGAATACATTTATGCAGGCTCTGCAGGTAAAATACATTAGTTTTTTCGGTATAAAATAATCTCTGTTCACACTCCATTCTCCATTCATGAGATTTTTGCGAACCACGACCAAAATGGTTCATCGCGTCGCTGAATTGTCAGAAGTCAGGACAGAAGTAGCACGTTTGTTATTTTCTTCTTCTTAATGTAGCTCATATTATAGTCATAGAGCAAATTATAGAGGGACCGTCCTTAAAAAAATATATTTTTTTTACCGATTCACAAACACACATCCACTTTGAGCGTTTGGACACCGGCGAAAAATAGAAAAAAAAACTTTATTTTTATTACCTTCTTTAGCATTCACTTTTGTTCTGGAGTAATCACCATTTCTAATATGTACATATGCTACTACTATATCCCTACTGAATACATTTATGCAAGCTCTGCAGGTAAAATACATTAGTTTTTTCGGTATAAAATAATCTCTGTTCACACTCCATTCTCCATTCATGAGATTTTTGCGAACCACGACCAAAATGGTAATTCTTGTTGCTAGTGACTAGTAACTAGTGAGCTAGAAAAGGAGAAGGAGGATTAGCAAGTAAAAGTAGGGATATTGGGGAGAAGACGAGAAGACGAAAAAAAATCTAATTTTTTTTTATATTCTCTCCTTTTGTATTTTTCCATGCATGCTTCTTCTCCTTCTTCTCTTTTGCTCTTTGGTAGCACGTCCACAGTAAAAAGGCCAACGTCACCGTCGCCACTTTACTGACTACCACCTCCACCAAACTATAAAAAAAGCGCAACAAAACAATGATCCTTCCCGTTTCTCTTCATCATCCTGTGTCCTGTATGCATCTGCATCTCTCTAAGAAAAATCTCAGAGGGGAAATGAAAAACATTTGTCAAGATCCACCACAATACTTCTACTACGACTACGACCACTGCTCAATGAGCGTAGTAAAGTGGCAGTGCAGTAGTGCCAGTAGTGGCAGCAAAAAAAAATTATTTCGTGTAGGAATCGCAAGCGTCGTCGTCAATTGGGTCGTAGTCTCCTTTACAAATTCTCTCTAGCTATTCCTATTACTATCGGCATATTACATATTAAACAAAATTGCAAACCGCACTCGCAGCTTTACTATACTAAAAAAAATAGCTCTACTCACTTTTTTTAGCCACTAGTTCCCTACATAATTATACAATTTTTATATGTATAGAGTGCTCATTTTATATTTTATAGAATCAATTTTTTTTCTTATCCGAGAATAAATAATAAAAAAATTACTATATTTTGTTTTTTTTCTCGGGTGCTCTCCTCGTCTTCTTCTGGCTACTCACTATATGAAGAGTGAAGGAGAGTATTTTTTTTCCTATAAGTTTTTAGTAAGTAGAGCATGTAGAAAAAAAGTCACGTAAAGCCTGTACTTTTATGCTTCCCACTATTACGTTTACTACGGCTAAAAACAGGGAAATACGCTGAAGGGAGAGACTATAAGGCTGTATGTGTAGGGAAGGAAATCGAACGGCGGATATTTTTTTGGGGGATTTTTGGACACAAACCAGCAGGAGCAGCAAAGCAGCTTATAAGCTGGTGAGCTAAAGCACACATTTTTTTTATTAGGAGTACTCATGTGAGAGGTGAGGGATATAAAGTATAAAAGAAAAAGCTCACCTGACTCAGATCTCCTCTATTATGCAGAGTGGAAGTGGAGGAGAAAAGGAGAGAAGAAAAACAGGAAGAAAAAAATAAAAATTGTTTTAAAAGGAAAATATTTGGAGCACAATTTGTAAAAGAGAATAAAAAGTTTTAGATGTAACAAAGCAAAAAAACAAGAAAAAGATTGACTGAAGGAGAAAAACAAGATGAGAAATATATTTTTTTGTAGGGAAAAAGTGACCATGCAAGTAAAATAGTGAGAGGAGAAGAGGGAATAATACTATTACGTAAAAAAAATGTACTTTTTCTTGCGGTAGTAGGTACCATTTTACTATGACACAAGTTTTTTTTTTCATTTTTGAGGGAAAATGTATATATTATAGGAGGTGGTATTGATGCTAAGTTGCTGCAGACTGCAGTTGTTGTTGTGGAGTGAAGGTCGTTCCTCGCGTTTTTGTGTGATTGTTGGTGCGAAAAGAAAAAAAAAATGTTGCTGTTTGTAGCACAAGTTAAGTTGGAGTAAGATGAATCATGAGATTAAAAGTAAAGTTGAAGAGGAGCTGTGAAAAGTGCAAATTGAAGGAGAACTACTTTTTACCCTAAATTTTTTTCAGGGTGGAATTATATGGCTCTGTAGAGAGAAATTTAGGGCATGATTTTAGTGCTTTTTATGCGGGCACAGAGAGATAACTGATAATATAATTGCATAACTCTTGGGGAAAGTAATGTCATTTCGAGTGGGGAAAGTTACGCGGAGGAGGTGAACTCGAGTGTGAATGATTTGTGAAGAATGCGCTTGTTTAGGGGAACATAAACAGTTTGACTGGAGGGTCAAAAAGAGAAAATTCATGGCATTCCGGGGAAAGAAAGTGGCCAATATTATTTCACTTTTCGCCACTCTTATATAACTTGCTTTATAGTGGGTGCAGCTTAATAGAACTGTGCAAAAAAAAAATAATAAAATTCCGCTGTAACAGACTGACGTCAGAGCTGCAAAATGTGCAGAGGTTTGCCATGCGCCGTGTCCTAGTCACAAGTGACATGATTATTAGAACAGAGAATGGAATATTGCGAAAAAAACATATTGCAAATGTCAGAGCTAAAAATTTCTTAAGTGACATTCGCACAGTCATCACTCTGCCAGTTTGAGTGGGCATTAATTTTTGCCATCCCAGAACAAAAATATCCTGTTAGGGAAGTGCATTTATTATTTGCATACTTTACTTTTGTCTTCGTAGTAATTGAGCGGCGTCATTTTGTAGTGCAGCTGCAAACCATGCAAAACTATTTAAAGCGTATACTCGTCCCAGTTGAGAGGAAGACGGGAAGCATGATTTGTCTAAACGTTGACATGCCAACTTAATGAGTAAGTAGAGGATAGAAAGTGAGATAGTGCGTGCGTCACAAATTTTTTTTGTGGACGGTCAGTTGCTAAGGATTTTAATTGCCAAGTAAATTATTATATATTTTTACGAAATCTAAGCTCAAAAGTGAATAGAATAAAGGAGTGATGATGGTGTCGCCGAAAGAGAGCTTTTTTTCTGCTTTGAATATTCGCATGCGTGTACTCTAATATGAACATGACAGCGCCAGTTTTGTGGCAGAACTTTGCCAACGCCACAATCAACAATCCATTCCGAGTCAATGGAAAAAATCCTTGCTGTATATAAAATAGCTTGAAACAGAACCGAAAATAATTTTTTTTGCGATACTTTTTCTTGCAGCTAAGACAATTATTTTTTTGTGTAAATATAACTTTGAGTGTAAAAAAACTGAGCTTTACCTAAGCATGCCTCCCACTTGCCCAATGTAAAAAGAGTATCCAAAAAAGACAAATTTCAAATTTAGCGGCGCGTGACTATAGTACGCCAGCGTACGTTTTGAAGCCAGTTGCAGTTACAAAATTTTATGAATGTTAAATGATGGGCCAAATGTTTACTTCACATTGTGATTCTCTCCGGTTCGACCCCTTCACTGATGACCTGATCCTCTCGGAAATCGAAGCTACGTCAACCGTCAACAATTCCTGGAGCAGCGAAGGCAGTTGTAGTGGTAGCAGTAGAAATAGTGCCCCATCCCTGGACGTGACCTCTGTGAAAAGCGACATTGCTAACAGTGATAAGGGTAAAGACCGGCCTTGTGACGCTTACAACGATGAGTTTAACTCTTGTACTCTCTCGCTCGCTAACGCATCAATTTCCCCCACATTGTTGTCACCGGTACGCAACAATCTTCCCTTCGCCAAGAGTAGCGTGAGCATAAACAGCAATAGGATTGTTAGTGCAACTTCAGTGTTTAGCAAATTTAGGACTATGCAATTCCGCCCCATTTCCATATCATCATTCCCAAAGCCACCGCCAACCTGTGAAATGTGCAGTTGAGAGTTATTATAGTGAATGGTGACACTCAATTTTGGCGCCACTACTTACCCGGTTATTAGAAGTAGTTATCTGCCAAACATTTTCTGTTCTCTTTTCATCGATGACCAGCCCACAATTTAATTAGATCAATGTTTTATTGTTCATGCAAAAATAACAATTGGGGCAAAGGTAAATCACTCGTTAAAAACAATTAAACCCGATCAATTTGGGATTTTTCTCTAAACTTGTGACCTGAAAAAGAAACTTTAAAACTCATCTCCATTTTTAATTGCACCAGTCTCGATAATCTCGAACCGAAAAAAAGCTTTGGAGTATATTTTTTTTCGTTTCCGTCGTTACAAACAAAAAAAAAGTAATTTAGTTTGGTTGTATGATGGGACATTCTCGGAATTTTTTGCGCGGTGGAGCGTTCCTACTGTGGGATGTGCTCTTACTAATCATAATTTTCCAGGCTGCGCAGAAAGTGTGCGGTGCACCAGTAGTCAGGGAGAAGTCTGCGGTGGGGGAGCATAGTTCGGAAATCGCCGCGGGAGAGTATTCAGATTTGAGCTCGGAGGAGCTAGATGATGACAGTTACCCTCTATCACGTTCTGGAACTAGTCATTCCACTGCCAACTCACACGTACATGCAGACTATCTTGGCACTGTAGAGAAAAGTGTAAGCTCATTTACAGAGGCGTATGTCGCATTGAAAAACCGTCTCAGGGAGGAGAGTAATGATTCAGCAATTGGAGCATTTCAACCGGTTCGACATGGGCGAAATTTCAATGCCCCGGCGGCAAACTCGCCTCTCATGTCAAAGGGAGCAGGGTCCAGCGAAAAACTTGAAGCTCCCACATTAGGATTAACGATGGATGGAAATGAGGCAGTTAAGTTGGTTGGAATGTCAATTGACTACAACTCAGACAAGCGGCGAGTGATGTACGATGACGACGGCTCTGCATCCATCGTGGAAGGTCTCGAAGTGAAACTGACTCTCTACGGAAAGTTTGTGCCTAAAACGTTATTCCGCTTCTCAAAATTTCATTCTTGCGATGACCCCATGAACACCGAAAAGCCAGCTGAGGTCAGCAGGAAATTTAAAAAAAAACTTTGGGAAATTAAATTAATACTTTTAGTAGCATTTTATTACAGGAAATACTTGAAAGTTGACTTTATTTTGCAGATCATAATTCTAAATAAAGACAGTACAGTGGCTACGGTGTGGGTCACGACCCCGGAAGCAGGTGAGCTCAACATAGTTTACTCGTGCCTCCAAGCACCCAACATGAAACAGTTCAAAAGGCAAGGAGAAAACAGGGACGATCCCGTGTACGGACTGCCCATCGAACCCCAGCTAATTATCAGACTGACCAAGGCAATGTTTCCCCTGTACATCCATATCTTACTCATAGTCCTTCTCCTTACCCTGTCCGGTCTCTTCTCCGGGCTTAACCTTGGCCTGATGTCGCTGGACAAGACAGACCTCAAGATTATTATGAACACTGGATCCAAGTCGGAAAAGCAGTATGCGCAAAGCATAGCCCCAGTAAGAAACCATGGCAATTTCCTCCTTTGCTGCCTACTCTTTAGTAATGTCCTCGTGAACGCAACCCTCACAATTCTCGTGGATGACTTGACTACTGGGCTGATTGCCATTGCTGGGTCCACTCTTGCCATCGTCATATTTGGAGAGATTATTCCTCAGGCCATCTGCTCTCGGTGAGTTGGAGCAGTTGACTTAATTTTATTATTACAATTTTACACTTTAAATATATTTTTCTTTAAAAAAATTCTTTCGTTTTTATTCCAGATATGGACTAGCTGTGGGTGCAAGGACAATTTACATTACAAAGTTTTTTATGGTGATAACTGCTCCGTTGGCGTTCCCACTAAGTAAAGTGCTGGACAAAGTGTTGGGGGAAGAAATTGGGAACATTTACACTAGGGAAAGATTGAAGGAGCTCTTGAAAGTTACTAAAGATCATCATGGCCTGGAAACGGAAGAAGTTGGAATTATCTCCGGGGCACTGGACCTAAAGTTGAAGACTGTAAAGGATGTGATGGTAGGTCTTGATCAGATTTTCATGCTTCCGGCCGATACAATTCTAGATTTTGACACAATGGCCGAAATTGAATATCAAGGTAAGTACCAGACAGCTGACTGGAACTACTCATGCAAGTCTAGTTTTAAGTTTTAAAGAATGTTTTTTTTTAATTAGGCTACTCCAGAATCCCCGTGTATGACGGGGAACGGTGCAATGTGGTTGCCCTCATTAATGTTCGCCAGCTGACCCTTTTGGATGCAAGTGACAACATTCCCCTTCGAACGATTATGGACTACTACAAAACCAATTTGTTTTTTGTTTTTGAAAATACCCATTT
Source organism: Acrocyrtus sp. NNG-2020 (assembly GCA_027744115.1). Classification (NCBI taxonomy): domain Eukaryota; kingdom Metazoa; phylum Arthropoda; class Collembola; order Entomobryomorpha; family Entomobryidae; genus Acrocyrtus; species Acrocyrtus sp. NNG-2020. The sequence goes on along the minus strand of JAHZND010003352.1, from coordinate 8,548 downwards.
GGATTTCATGTTCAAAGCTTTTCGGGAAGGTAGGTGACTGATATAGTAAACCTGCAGAGGGTCATTGACCGAATAATGTCAAGTACGCTAGTTTTGTTATTATTGCCATTAGGAAGCAGAGGTCATATGGCTTTCGTACAACTGGTTAACGATGATGGTCCTGGTGATCCCTACTACGAAACTGTTGGCATGCTGACAATGGAAGACGTTCTGGAGGAAATTCTTCAGGCGGACATTCGCGACGAGAATGATGGTGATAGCTTCAGCTAATTTTTTTACCAATTGAATTAATTATAATTATTAACCAATTTGAAACTAGAAATTTTTCTGTTGAATTAAACAGTGGAGAAAATCAATGCCCGTGCTGGAAATAATAAGCGTCCTCCTGCGGTCCCTTTCACAAGTAGTAAAAAGCCCAAAAAGGTTGTCGAAATTCCAGCAACTTTGGCATTAGCAGCTTGTCAGTTTCTCAGCACATGTAAGACATTGCTACCAGCTAGATAGCCTATACGTATAAGAATACAGTTTTTAGAATCTAATAATTTCCGTTTATTTTTTAGCTGTTCTTGCTTTCAAGAATGAGACAATTTCGGTTCACATCATCCAGCGCCTTCTCAAAACAAATGTTCAGTTTATCAAGGCACCTAAGCGCCGAGCACGACAGCAAGTGCAAGAAGTCTATCTTTACGAAAATGCAAGTTTCTTAGAATTTACTTAAGTGAAATTGAATTTCAGGTTTTTTTATTTTAGTGCAATGGCTTTTGTAACTATTTGATTAGGGCAAGTCTGCAGATAGTTTCGTGATGATTTTGGAGGGACGTGTTGAGGTCACTGTTGGAAAAGAGCGACTCATGTATGAAGCCGGACCGTTTAGCTCGTTTGGAAATGACTTTTTGCTGCTAAATGATTCGTTAATAGGTAATTATTGTTAGAAATGGTTAATTATTGATAAGGATTATTTTAAAATTATGAAAAAATCTATTTTAACTCAGGACCGATGAGAAACATTGGAGCTGGAGACTCGTCTCTAAATAGTCCAACCGACTTGGATCCTAGCGAACGACCTTCAATTACTTCGGAAATGACAGATTTGAAACGAAGGCCTACCTTCATCCCTGACTACTCTGTTAAAGTAGTGACTGACCTGTATTTCCTTCGAATGCGACACGATCACTATCGGCATGCTCTCGCTGCAACAGACCTGGAGAAGGCGTACTGCAGTGATCCAGAGAAGGCCGCTGCTAATACTGAATGGCAGGATGAAATTGATAAGGTTCGTATCAAGCGCTCGTATTTTCGTTGCAATTTCCAGCCACCAGAATATTTCTAAAATCAAAAATTAAATTTCCAGGTATTGGACCCAGGCGATGATGAGGAAGATTCAAAAGAGAATGGGGCAAAGACTCTAGAGCTAAATGTGAAATGCCCTGCTGGAGAAGCATTGTTGGAGGTAAGTTTATCGAAAATGTTTTTTTGCAAAAGAAAAACAATTTCAAAAATTGCCAACTCATCTCAAATTTTGGAATTTTCTTTAGCGCCCCAACGTATTTGTGAATGGGAAGCTCTCACTCGACCAGAACAATATTGATAAGGACAACTCAACTTCAACAGAAACAGATGAAAGCGGAAGTGACAATAACAAGGACAGTGATCATGATGAGAACAACCCGACGGAGGCGTCCAAATTGTTACCAAACAATATACCATGTAGCTAGTTCATCCAAAACTCGCAACTTTTTATTTCCTGTTTCCAGTTTTCAAGATACGTACTCGAAAGTCGAAAGATAAACATCTTTATTCCTACTTGCATGCTATCACATGCACTCGCAAATAATTATAACGTCTGTTCGAAAAAAAACAGTAACGGTAAATAATACTTGTCGATATTTTTACGAGTTCAAGTCAGTTATAAAAACAATCTAGTACAACATTGTCTTTAAAGAAGTGATTTTTTTCTGTCAATGCAAATAGCGAGAAAATGTTTATCCAAAATCTAATATATTTTTAAGTATAAACATTTCTATATATGTTGCTTGTTGTAGTTGAGTCACTTTTGCAGTTTGTGGACAAGTGGACCATAGTAGAGTCCATTGTTTAGCGTGAATTTTCCATTTTTTATTTTTTCATTGTCCTCCAGCTCAAAAAGTATAAAATCTAGGTCCAGTAGTTTTGGAAGAATAGCAAGTTTTAGGTAGTTTTTTTAGGAAGTACAACTTAAAAAAAGCATAAAATAGCTACTACCTTCAGGAAACAGACCATTCAAATTCTCTTGACTTTATTCCGTTTTTTCCCTATTTTCCCCCAACCAGTAAAAAAATGCAAAATCCGTCATTATATCGTCTGCCATTGCAAAATTGACTCACAAGTGCCAAAAAATGAAAATTGCGGCTGGAGAGTTTATTTTAAAAGCGGAATTTGTTGCCTAACATAGCGGAGAGAAATTCAAAAAAAAAGGAAGCAAGCAATGGCTTTTCTCGTTTTCTATATTGCTAACAGCTCAAAAAATGTTGAGTTAAGGTGCATTCATTATTGTTGAAAATTGTGTAAGGTATGGACTGTACTATATATTTTTTTCGGAGCATATATATACATAATGCAATCGCAATAGGAGTGAGTACTTAAGTACACATGTACATAGCAAAAAAAAGAAATCAAATTGAGTGTGAACATTACTAATTATAAAAAAAATATTGTAAATTGAACTGAACTGACTTGAGTGTTAGTTAAGCGAAGATGCATAAAAAAGCCAGTGTAAATTTCCGTATGAGTATAGGTATGTACTACGTCTGTGATTTGGTTATACGTAGCTTACAAAATAAATAGCAGTGCAAATATGGATTTTTTTTGTTTTTGTAGAAATTGTTTATTGCAAGTTTAACTATAATTAATTAATTATTAGACTTTTGCTTTTTTCCTTTAACTTATAATATAGTTTTAGTATGACTAATAATTTACTTGAATAATTATTTCAGTATTTCGATTCCACAATGCCATACTGTATTACTTGGTAAAAAAATATTCCTACATATTTTTTCGTGTATATTATTATTTTTTTGGTAATTTATTTAGAAAAATTTTGTTTTTCTTGTGTATAGCCGCCACACCATTTAAAACTATCGTTATCGTTATCATCGCTGACTATAATTTATCAGTATGAAGTTAAAAGACGTTGGATTCCTTTGACCCTCATAATTGTAATATTTTTGTTTTTGCCTAAGTTTACATTTTTGGTCAGCATTTTTTTGGGGGTATTGTTTCCAATTTGTTTTGTTTTTGTAGGGCTCACTTTATTTTCTCATGAAATAAAAGTTTTTTTCTTCTTGTTTGATAAATGAATTATTTTTTTGTTCATTTTTTGACGAGAATGATCGAGCGCAAGAAAAATTACTCAAAATAATAAAAAAGACTTTTTTGCATGATAAATTAGAGCTAACTTGTAGATGGTGGAGATTGAATGATGAAGACTCACACTATTGGAAAATTTGACAAACTCTGTTACCTGAAAATGAATGAATGGTGATGACTACTTTGTACATTTGCGTTGATAAAACACATCGCACTATACAGAAATATACACTATTTAATGGAATATATAAACTATACGGTTGGTCACGATACAAGCTTAACCGCAGACTAAAAAAACTATAATTTAACGTTTTAATTGTTATTGTTGCCGCTCCCATTTACTTCGGGACCCGTTTCTTGTTATTTTGTGTGTGAAGAAATCAGTTTACGTAAAAACGAATAAAATGATTTAAGTGGAAAAGGCGAGGAGCCATCTTTATTATTATTATTTTACCTTAAATATTTATATCATAATTAATTAATTATATTTGCATTGATATAATTACAGTTAACACAAATAAATTTCTAAATGGTACATTTTGAGGTAAAAGTTCAGTATTTGCATACAGTCAGCGGGCCAAAAAAATATATTAAAAACAAAAAAAAAGACTCATCAAAGCTAGAGCACTTTTCCTATCACAAATGAAAAATCAAAAAGTTTGCATTTTGCCGACAAAGTGAACAAGATCACAGTTTGGAATAATTCTTTTCATCTCCCTCCGCTATCGTTCCCGGAATGAAACCGTTTTCTTGATTTTGGAGATTCCCTCTTCCGTCGGAGAACTCATCCGGCTTCGTGATTGCTGGAGAGACGTTGTTATTCTCACTGATTGAAATTACTGAGTCTTGGCGGAACAAAGGGTGCTCGTTTCCAGCCCGGAGTTGGCGCTTCAGCGTAACATCGCTTATACTGCTCTTTGCTGATAGCGGTGGAGGCGACTTGACAGCGGATGGAGGCTGATCAGTATTTTCCTCGGGGGGAATGTAAGTCTTTTCTAGTGCTGTCGCCTGCTTCGCAGCTAGGTACACAGAGTAGGAAATTGCTAAATAAGTGAGGTCAGTGACTGCTCTTACAGTGTAGTCAGGAATGAAGTTGGGTTGCATTGCGGATTCAGAAAAGCTAGCCTGTGAGATTTTCCTCATAGCCAGCGGAGTAGAGGAGACCATAGCGTCAGCTGTGGAAGGAAGAAGTAGATCTTTAATGAAAGTTTGGAGTATGATGGAACTGACAAAATTAGTTGCTGAAAAATTCTTTAAATTCATACCGAGATTTGGAGACAAACTGTTTGTTCCGAAGAATGTGAATGGACCGCTCTCAAAGAGTAAACTTTCCCTTCCAATTTCGACATGAACTCTCCCTTCCAAAATCATTATGAAGTAGTCCGCAGGTTTCCCCTAATCATAGATGTATAAGGTTAAAATTAATTGGAGAAAATAATTAAATTTTCGAGTAGAGGAAATAAACTTAAAACTTAATGTTTTACCCTCTCGTATAAAATAGTACTAGGATCAGTCTTTTCCTTATTTTTTAGTTTTAACTGATAGTAAATGTTCTGCTTTAGCAAACGCTCAAGAACAGTCTTTGAGATTCTCATGTCATTAAACTCCTCCACGGCCGTGCTCAAATATTGAAAAGCAGCAAGTGTTAGCTGCGGAGAGACAGTTGTTCCTTCCGTTTTTACCCGGGTCATGGCACCATCAGCAAGAATAATGTTGGCGTTGTAGTTTCCATCGGAACGCCTTTCTTTCGTTTCTGTAAAACAAATTTACAACAAAAATTACAAATAAATCTTTGGATTGAGAGCATATTCTCAGTTTTGATGAGGTAATTCACTGTCTCGAGTTACCCCAGACATCTGTCTCGTCATTAATTTCCTCCTGAATTAGTTCCTCAATGATATCCTCAAGAGTTACGATACCACAGGTTTCGTAAATCGGGTCTTTGTCACTGGACATTACTTTTTTAACGAAGGCCATGTGACCCTGTTTTCCTGTAATTTTTTAGAAAATGTAATTTTTGTTTACACTGATAAACTTTTAACTTGCTTATTTCGTTTTTTTTCATCATTTTTGCACTGACCTTGCTTAAATACATTAAATAAAAGATTTAGCGTCATATTTTCAAAGACAAAATGACAAGGATTGCTGTAAAACTCGCAAATGGTCCTGAGCGGCATTCTATCGTCGGGATCCACAAACGCAAGGTCCTTTGCGTATAACAGAGAAACCACGTTTCCTTTATAATTCTCATACACTGGAATTCTGGAGTAGCCTGAAAGGGGACGAGAAAGGTTATTTTTTATTGAAAAAGCTCAAAGTGGAAACATTCATAAATTCATTCCGTGACTTACCATTAGACATGATTTCAGAAACAGTGTCAAAGTCCAAAATTGCATCAATTGGTAGCATATACACCTCGTCCAGTTTCGTCATGACATCCGCCACCGTCTTCTGCTTCAAGTCCAAAGCCCCAGAAATAATGTTCATTTCCTGCTTCTCCAAATCATTCTCACCTTGAGTGACCTGAAATATTTTGTTAAATGTCAAATTAAAAACTTTTTTCCTTTTACAAGTTATCAGAAATCGTTAAAGTTAAAATGGCTTACACGTATCTTATATGCGCCCAAAGTGGTAGCCACTTCTGGTAAGATGTCAATATTATCCACGGCTCTCCTCCTTGGTGAACCCATGGCATTACTGGAAATTTATTTCATTTATTCATTCGTCATTTTATAATTTTTTGTAGGATGCTAAAAAAAAGTCGAGAGTAAGTGTAAATATTAACAAACCTGCGTTTTCCTCCTTCACACAGACATAAAACAGCTTTTCGTCTTCGTTAAGGGGTGGAAGAGTAATCTTAGCTAGTGCAGAATATTCCGATACATCCGAGCTCTCAAACTAATTTATTTAAAAATAAGAAATATCAATTAAAATTAGGAATAACATTATAAAATTACTTCATAGTACGTCAACGCCAGTAATGCTGTAGCCAACTCACATGAAAATATTTAGTGGAAGTAAGATCATCACAGTTCACCCCGCGCCCTTCTTCCTCCGTCACAAAGCGTATCATTGTGTGGCTGGTGAACCCCCTCCCAAAGAATCTGACAGTTGCCTGGGAGTTTGCGAGTATTTTCGAAGCCCCATTTTCATACGATACTCCTTTTGCCGACTGCTCTACTCGGAGCCCAATCACGGTCGCAGTCATTTTCTCAAATATCCCCAGTCGTGCTTCCTGTGTTTGCGAAGCCGTAATAATTGGGATGGAAATGGCCCCCACGTTAGAGGAAATGGTCCCATTTTCTGAGACCTCGTACACAACGTCTCCATGCTTCACAATAATTGGAGACTTCTCAAAGTTGTTGAGCGGTACCGTAAAATTTATCCGGTGGAAGTGCTCATTCTCCCCCAGATGAGAGCTATGCTCTATAGTTCTCTTGTGATTACTTTTGCTCCCCTCACTAGTATCATTGCTAGTATACGGAGGGAGCGAAGTGCTCCCCACAAGATCACCCTCATTATTGCTACTATTACTGCGCAGGTCACCTTCCAAGCTCCCGTTTAAGCTTGCCCCATGGACACTCGCCGAGGCAAATATAACACCTAAATACACCGCCACCGCTACCGCCGCCAACGAGTAACTCCCTCCAACTCTCCTCCCTCCATTGGTACTCACTCCCTCCCCACACTCACCAACGAGCACATTATCCCTGCCACTGCACACAACCACTGGAGCAAGAGCTGCACTGTCCCGAAACTGCTCACTTTTTTGCTGCTGCTCCTCTTGCTGAAGCTGGTCGCACTTTTTCTGCTCTACCATGATCGGTACTGAACTGAGCTGGGAGCTAAAAAACAGTCGCCTAATATACTGTCAACAGCACATTTATTATTAATTCCATGTGTGACGAGGAAAAATATCACCGGACAGATAATGGAAAACCAGATTTTGCCTTCGTGTTTGAACAGACAGAGAAAACAAAAGTAACAAGCAAAGCTGGATTGCTACGCTGATGATTAACTGACGCTATTGTTTTTTTTGGCAATTGACACTCAAAACTCTTTTTTACTTCACTCTCTGGACAAGGGATCCACTCACTCACATTACAATTGATGTTTGCCGACTATTTTATACTAAGCTGAACCACCTCAGCTCACAAGTCAGTAGTCACTCTTAAAAACTGGAATAGAACTTTTTAAAAGACCTTCCGCGAATCTCTTTTCTGCACAAGTCTGCTTGTCTTTCCTTACCTCGTTGGGTATCTTTCGGAGAAATCATTATCGTCCGAAATTTGCTCACGACAAACTTTAGCCACACACTAAAACCTAACTGGCTAGCTCACTCTGAGAAAATCCTTTTCTTATTTTTTTTTAATTCAAGAAACGTCTCAGCACCACTCATGCGATGTGGAATGACGCAACAGCGTCCCCGAGAATGACAAACTTTGGTGAGGTGGAATGCAGCTAGTACTAGTATAGCTGAGCTCTGGTAGGTACATTGTTACCCATGGACAGTGTGACAAGTACCAGTATGAAGCTAATCGCTTCCAAAAATGCTTCTTCCAATAATCCACATCGTTTTCATTCCACCTTCTTTTCGGGACCAGAGATAGAAGACAAACTTGCTGATTTTTGTTAGGAGGGCGAGATGATAGAGAGTGCATGTGCTCCGCTTAAAAAAGATCACAAATTCACAAACACTCCATTTTCTTACCTTTATATCCCCTCACCTGTCTCTTCTCCTCTTCTTAAAGATATTGGAGAACGACGATGGAGGAGGAGCGCAAACAGTAAATGAAAGTTGAAGTGCAGCTCTTGAAGCTCGTTTGTCGCTTGCTCCTGCCACCACACATTTATCGTCTTAGTACACGACTCTGCACTTCTTTTTTCTCATTCTTCTTCTTCCCTGCTGCAGAATATGAATATTTTACTTTTGGATTGAGTCAGTCTTCACCAGTCTTATTCAGCTTGAAGGGCACCAAAAAAATTTTTCTCCCTCTCTTTAGTATGAGCAATGGCGCACAAATAGCTAACTTCCCAAAAAAATAATAATAACTCACTTTTTTGTCTCTTTTACAATTTTACAGGTAAATGGCATGCAAAGTTTTCTCTTTAAAATTCCAAAAGCAATTTACCAACTCCTTTTTAAAAATTGTCTCTTCACCCAAAAAAAAGCTTATAGCTGCATGCTAAAAAAATATATTCC
>JAHZND010003351.1:0-12038 GCA_027744115.1 Acrocyrtus sp. NNG-2020 | reverse complement strand
TTAATACTTTCACCAATTTCCTCGCCTCCGCGTAATAAATTACTGCTGAATAGTTTAGCTCAGTTAATTCGTTTCGATAGTCGTCAATTAAGTAGTGATGGTAAAAAGATAGCATGCAAGTTTGAAGCTGTCCGGCTAACTTCTAGATCTCTGCTGAATTTAAAGGGAGCGGATACTCATCAGTTCTTGCAGGGACTGATAACCAATGACATTAGCCATTTCGAGAGTAAACCAGCAATTTATGCATTATTTTTAAATAGCCAAGGCAGAGTGCTGTGGGATACTATTTTGTTTAACGTGGGAGTGGAAAATGAGCCAAGTGTTCTGGTCGAATGTGATAATTCTATAAAAGCAAATTTAATTAAGCACCTGCGGACATTCAAGCTAAGGAAGAAAGTTGAGATAATTGATGTTCAGGAAGATAAGCAGGAGGACTCACTGGAGCCTTGGGTCGTCTTTGATCATGGTCATCATACGTAAGAAAAGATCTTAAAAATTCAATTGATTCAATTCAAAATTTCATTTGTTGAATGCTTTTCATGGGAAATTATCTTGTATGAAATTTAAAATGGTTTATTTAATTGTGCAGTACTCTAGCTCAAAATTTAATGAAAGAAGAGTGCTGTGGAGAAGCCGTAGTTCCAACGAGTAAACGAGCAGATCTTCCAGTGAGCATTGACCAGTCACTTCGTTCTTTTGGAGATCCCCGACTGAGCGAGCTAGGATGGAGGATATTAGTCCCTAAAAGTAAATCTGAGTCTTTTCCACCAAAGGATATTCAAATATCGGATGAAGCCAGCTATACAAAGTTAAGATACGTGCTTGGCGTTGCTGAAGGCGCCAAAGAGATACCCGCTGGGTCATCATTTCCTTTAGAATCCAATGGAGACTACTTACACGGAGTAAGTTTTCATAAAGGGTGCTACATTGGACAAGAGCTTACCGCGAGAACTCATCATACTGGAGTTATCCGGAAACGGATCATGCCAATAAGGTTTGGGATACGAAATCAAATTTTTAATTTTAATTATAATAATGGATTTTAAATGCATATGACGCAGCTGCATAGATAAATGGTTTACGTATCCTTATCCTTTTGCCCTTTCTGTCATCTGCAGGTTTCCAGAAGGCGTAAACTTGGACAGTGTGGATCCCTCCACCCTTGATTTAGTAGGAACAACCACCAGTAGCAGATCTTTAGGGAAAATTCGAGGAGTTTGTGGCACAACCGGAATTGGATTAATTCGAATAGAGGGGGCTACATCGGCGTCAGATCTAAAAATTAAAGGTTATTCCGTAAGCGTAGAAAAGCCTTTCTGGTGGCCAAAGGAAGCGTCCAGAGAAAAGCAATCGAAGCAGTAGTCAACTTCAACTGCCACAATGAGTGAAGAAAGTTCAACAGCAACAGTACCTCCTGGTCCTGATAGTGATAGGCACCAGAAAATAGAAATCAAATCATTTAAATCGGACGCACTGCAAGGCTCCTTTGGCTTCGCTCCTCCGGAGGAGATAAAAAAGGCGGAGCGAGAACCAATAAAATTTTTCGAATGCGGTGATTGCGGACTTCATGAAGAATACCACTACTTCGGGAAAACGCCACCATTCTGCAAAGCCATAGTTTTTCTAGAAGACAGTTATGTCGCTCGCGATCCATTTAGTCCACATACGGGGAACACTGCTAATTTCTTGCTGTTGGGCAGTAACTGCACTGCCTGCCTCCGTATGACATGCCAGCAGTGTAGCACATTCTTTTCTAAGCGCTTCTGTGCTCAGTGCTTCAAAAACTGTTCAACTCAACTTCCCGAGGAGCTAAGAGCAAAAAAGAAGGCGAAAGACTGATCGAAAGTTTGTGACAAGAAAAACGAACAAGTGCAAAAGTGAATTGAAATTTTCATTTTTAATTAGTCAACCAAGTGTAGTATTTATTTATGTAATGTACATAGTCAACAATTTTCTTATCAATTTCTATTTTATGTCAGTAGTTGAGTATTGAATTGAAATTTTCATTTTTAATTAGTCAACCAAGTGTAGTATTTATTTATGTAATGTACATAGTCAACAATTTTCTTATCAATTTCTATTTTATGTCAGTAGTTGGGTAGAAATTAAGACGAATAAAATCAAAAATTACGACACTTAATATTCATGAATGAATTATTTGAAAGTTTTTCTCTTGTTTGGTCCGGATGTGAGTAATCTTGCGATATTGGCCTTTCTTAATTCGCCACGGTTTGGCTTTTTTGATTTTCTCTGAAAAATGCACAAAAATAATTTAAATAGAATTAAATTATCTTTCTAATATAATTATGTCAAGAAGACATCAATCGATCAATCTGAATGTCTTTTGTAAATCAAAGACAAGGAATGTTAAATAAGCACTCACTTTTAACTTTCCAATTTCGGCTAATTTATCTCCGCTGTAGGCTGCTTCCTTTGCTACTCTTGACGGACGCTGTCTCCGCTGTCCATCTACTGACCACCTTTCCTTTTTCTTTTCTTTTTTCACAATTGCTTTTGGGCTATTCTCGAGCTTTACCGCTGGCAATGGCGATTGTCCTCCTTTTGTCACCATTGACTTTATCTTCGGCTTTTTCACACATCGCTTGATCCGCAACAATCTGTTCTTTAGCTCCTTTTGATTCTTTGTTGAAAGTGCTACGTCTATCGCATCTTTCTCTTCAAAGTTGACGTATCCAAAGCCTTTCCCAATACCGGTGGCGTTGTCTCGAACAATTCGGACGCTGGCAATTTTACCACAGTTCTTCAAAAAATCTCCACAGTTCTTCATCCGTTAGTTCTGAAATGTATCGAATAAAAAAATGTCTTTTCTTTAGTTATATCCCAAAGCTTGCATTTACCACGAAAAAATAATTTTAATTACTTAAATGGACAGGGTACTATTAAATTTAATATTGTAAATAGCTTAATTGCATACTGAAATGAAGATTTCCTACGAAGATTGCCTTTTTATTGTCCTTGCTCTTCCCTTTGGCATTAGCTATGTCTACTGTTAAGTGATGATCCTGCAGGACCATTCCTTGAGCACCCCCTGCAGCTTTCTCAGCCTCCTCCACGGTAGAAAATCGAACATACGCCGCAACCGTCTCATTATCCGGATGAAATTCTTTCCTGAATTAATACAAACTACTATTAGCATAGCATAATTATTTGGTAGTAGAAGTGAAAAAAAAAACGAATGAAATATTTTGCTAATTGCAATTACTTAATTATGGCAACTTTCTTCTGGGCAGTTGGTTTGTTTACAGCAGCACAACGAAATCGTACAGTCTCAACCTTTCCAAACTTCACGAAAATTTTCTTTATTGCATTTGGCGTCGTGTCTTTCGACAAATTTCCAATAAATACGGTGCGGGCTTCAAGCTCATCGTCCTTCGGTTTCGGAGCATTCATTTCTGCTACACTTTTTCTTGCTACTGTCGACTCCTCCGCAGCTTTCTTTCCATCCTCGTCATCGTCATCATCTTCTTGAAGTTCTTCTTCCGGTTCAGATTTAATGTCTGCCTCCACAATGCTCTGAACTGGCTTCTTCTTGCCCTCCTTCTTTATTTTCCCTTTTAATTTTTTCTTCTTTAATTTTTCTATTCGATTTCCAGTGGAAGATTTGATGGAGGTATCCTCGTCCTTATCAAGATTGGAGTCACCGCTTTCCACCTTCAACTTCTTTTTCTTCTTCTTGTTCTTCTTTAACTGCTCAGGTTCGGAACTTGGAATTGGTGATTGAGCTTTATCCAGCCGCTTTCTCTTTTTCACAGGAGTATCTTGGACAGGTGAAGACTTATCAATGACTGAGTCCTGCAATTTATTTTTCTTTGCTTTTTTTCCAACTTTCGTGCTGCTGTGGTCAGTGTTTGGTGGAGCTTTGTCAAAAACTTCACTGGACACCTTCACCGTTTTGAATACTTTCGGACTGGAATTAGCTGATGCACCTCCAAACAACGCAGCTAATTTGGGATCTACCTCAGTACGTCCTCCATCAGAAGACTTTGCCAATATTTTGCTAATAGTCCCAACTTTATACTTATTTGCCATTTTGTTCTTGGTGATGATAGATAAGACACAGAAAACGAAACAAGTTTAAAACTTTTAAAGTTTAATTACTTTTTTCAACTTCCTTTTCCTACAACAGTCCTTCGTTTTTAAACTAAACCTAAAGACGTATTACCTATCTATAATACCATTACAGAGAGTGGCATCAAATTTCAAATAACTGAACTACCCTTTTTTAAATTAATAGCTTGATAAATTCGAAATTTTAAAGGCTGTTTTGTTATTGTCAAAAAAGCTACTCTGCTGTGATATGAGATCTTTCTCATGTGAAAAAACACGTTGATCGTTCAAATGCGCTGGCTCCCACAAATTTCCTCACTCGCACGTTGGGTGAATTGTGAAGTGAGCGTGCGCGTATTGAAAAGAAATTTGTAAAATCAAAAATCTCCATCATAACTTTTTAGTTTTTAGTAATGTATTCTTACTATTTTATGAAGAATTTAATATGAAATAAATTATCAAAATAACTAACCAACTCAACAATTATCAATTTTAAGATGGATTTCTCCACGAAAATGTTGGAAATTTGACAATATTCTCAATATATTTGGCAACACTGAACAAAAGCTTTTCACTAAATTTAGGGCCGATTAGCTGCAAACTTAATGGCAGTCCTTCTGACGACAATGCAATCGGAAGGCTTATTGCTGGCACTCCTGCCATGTTTGCTGACTGCGTACAGTAGTCCTGGACTGAACTTTGTTTTCTGTTATCCCATTTAATGAAGTCTGTATATTTGGGGGCTGCAGTTAGCGTGCAGGGAGTAAGCAGCAACTGAATTCCCTGCTTCCACACTTCGTTAAAATCTTGCTGAATTAGTCGGCGAACCTTTAGCGCTTGAACGAAGTATTTGTCATAATTTCTGTCACAAAGACAAAACTAAATTAATCAGACTTGTCGATAAATTTGTAAAAATTTTACAAGTTTGCTTTAAACTCAATTACGATTTAAGAAGAAAGTAGTTTCCAGCTAATATCCTTCCTCGGACAACTGCATTGAAACCTTCGTGCCTCGTTTGTGCATATAAAGCTTCCGTGGAGTTTTGTCGCGGGCTAAGTGATCGATGCCCATATCGGAGACCATCGTATCTTGCCATGTTGCTTGCGACTTCACATGGATTTAAAACTGAGTAGCAAACTATTGAATACTTCGTATGAGGGAGGGAAACCTAAGACAAAAATTCAAAGTTAAAATTAAATTGAGCTAGTTGCTGCTGCAAGTGCTACACTACTCCTAATTATTCCTTTACTGCCTAAGATTCTATTTTATTACCACTTTCACACTTGCTCCATCCATTTTCAGCGAATAAGCAACGTTCTTCCATAGCTGAACAACTTCCGGTGACATGCCCTCGCACGTAAACTCCTTGGGTAGACCAATACTAATCTTGGCTATACTTCCTTCTGCTGATGGAACTGTTGATGACATGTCAGTTTCCACTGTCGTCGAGTCTTTTGCATCCCAACCCTTAATTGCATCTATTGTAGAAGTAGCATAAAAGGAGCCAAGTAGTGAAGTTCAAATTCAGTACTTTTCTACAGTCATTGCTGACATTGAAGCCAGTAATTAAGTACTAACCATATAAAATAGCACAGTCATTAACTGTTCTGGTGAGAATGCCCGGAACATCCATTGAATTGACTAGAGGAATGAGTCCATGACGAGATACTGTTCCGTACGTTGGTTTCAATCCCACAACGCCACAGTAAGATGCTGGATTTCTTGTGGAGCCGCCTGTATCAGATCCAATCGCTCTGTAAGTCATCGAAAATCGTTTTTATTTGTTGTTTAATTTTTTATTTATTTGAGGGGCAAAAAGTTAGAAATTTTACTTTAATTACCCATAACAAAGACCCGTAGCTACTGCAACAGCACTTCCACCGGAACTACCTCCTGGAACGTACCAGTCACTGTATGAATTGGAATCGTTTTTGAAGTTTTCCAGTTTCCAAATATTTTTCGTGGGGCCATAGATTGAGTCAACTGTTCCATTCCTAAAATAGCAATAAAATTAGAAGAATTGTGTTGACTTTAGTTGCAATGGATAAGTTGATACGTCTTCTCTTCCTTACCCCATCCCAAACTCATCCATATTCGTCTTCCCAACGATAACTGCGCCTCCATTGATAAGCTTCTCGACGACAGTTGCATTGTACGGCGGCTCAAACGAACTGAGCATCTTGGAGCCACACGTGGCAGGCATTCCATTTGCACAGAAGTTGTCTTTAATTGCAATCGGAACTTTCTTCAAAGGCCCATCCTTGATTTCCTCCGCTCTTCTTAGCTGTTCCTCCAAATTACCCTCGGAAGCGACAAACGTAAATGCATTTAAATGTCGAAACTTTTGAATCTCCTCATACGATTGTCGGACAGCCTCGGTACTCCCACTCAAGCATGTTTCCGGTGATGAAGAGGATGCCGCAGCAGTACTAAATCTACGACCTACCACCTGAAGAAAACGTAAATTAATCTAAATTAAATTTACAAGTTTTAAATTAGTAACAAAATTGACTATGATGAAATCATTTAACTAACCAATCGTATAACTGCTCGCCTCCGAATAGAGAAGGCCATAATGTAACAGGAAATTAATAAATCCAGTCCAACTTCACAGCTTGATCATATGGACACTGGAGAAGAATCGAATGAGGCTGGACTAGAACTAGAACTATTTTTGGAGAGCCGGTCAGATGTTGCTCCTTTTGTTTACCTTTTCCTGGAGCGAACTGAGCCATAGCAGAATAGCACATGAACGTACACGTGCTTGCCTAGAATACTTGCTTTGCACTTTTGCAGGTTTTTTGCAGGCGGAAAGTGAAAGCGATGAGTGCTCACATTAACAGAGCAACTGTCACCTGACTTTAAATTAATTAGCTAGGTTCAAACTAATATTGAGGACATAACTGTCGTTATCGCTATTCCCTTAATTTGTCAGGGGATTCCAGCAGTTTCAGGCGATAAACATTTTTGCTTGGAACAGGTGAGCAAATATTATATTGCTAATAATTTCATTACAGAGATAAGCGAGTTAATGTGTACCTATGCGCTAGGATTAAATTCGATTTTTCACTCTTTCGTTTAGATAATTTCCAATTAATTAGAGAAGATGCAAAGTCTGCGGGATCTTATAGCAGCCTCTAAAAGGCTAGTCCAACCTGTCTCTTCGAAGGTCAACATGCTGATCTCTCAAGGCCAGGTTCGTCTTACAAACTCGAAGTCAAAAGTTGGCGGAGGAGGATCAGGCTCGGGCGACAGAGGTGCTATGCCTCCGGATATTGGAGACATCGGTGGTGGAGAAAGGACTATGAAATCGTGGCAAATTCACAGTTATGGGGGTCCCTCAGAGCTGCAGTTGTCGTCCTCTGTGAAGATCCCTCCGTTGTATGGACCTGAGGAAGTGCTAGTGAAAGTTCGAGCTGCGAGTGTGAATCCGATTGATTTAGCAATGACAAATGGTGAGATGTAACTGATCATTAATTGTTGTAATTGAACCGTTAATTTAATGATAAAATTTTAAATAGGATACGGAGCTGAAACAATAAATATTTTGAGAGATCTATGCCCGTCAGCAAATAACTTATCTAGTGCAGTGGAATTGCCACAGAAGTTAGCAAGTTATTTGATGTCACCCGTTGCAGGGAAAAAGTCTGTGATTGAATTTCCGTTAACGTTAGGAAGAGATTTTTCAGGGACTGTGGCGCACATCGGGCACGGAGTAAAGTCAGATATTATAGTTGGGGATGAAGTATACGGAGTAGTTGGAGTGCAGCGGCAGGGATCTCACGCGGAATATGTTGTGGCGCAGGCAGATACGGTATCCGCTCCCTTTTTTGAAGATTAAATTAATTAATAATTTAAACTGATGTAAACTTTAATTTTTGTTAAAAGATTCGAAGGAAGCCATCCAATATAGGTTTCGCTGAAGCTGCCTCAATTCCTTACGTTGGACTAACTGCGTGGTCGGCTATTAGAGTGACTGGAGCTTTCTTTGACCTAGTCGATAAAAAGTTTCTTGTTTTGGGTGGCTCAGGAGGTGTTGGAACCTTTGCAATTCAGTATTTGAGGTCACAAAATGCTGCAGTAAGAATACATCAAATTGTAAAATTTAAAAAATCTTTTTTTTGTAAAATTTTGGATTTCATGAACGAGAAAGTAAATTTGGTCTTGAAGGTCGTGGCTACTTGCAGCAGTGATGCAGCCGATTTGGTCAAGTCAATAGGAGCAAACTCTGTAATAGATTACAGAGATCCGGAAGCTCTTCGCCACATCAAAGATCTAGCACCGTAAGAATGTCATAATCTAACTTCTCTACAGTTAATTAGTGACAGATGCTAATTAAATTATTTTATTTCAATTTGTTTGATTCAGATACGATTGCATTCTTCACTTAAGTGGACCGTCCAACGTAGAAAATTCAATGACACTCACCAAGTTTCTCAGACCTGTTACTGGACAATTTATCACACTTTCTCCTCCCTTCTTATCCAACCTTGACAGGTATGGCCTTGTTGGTGGAGCAGCCAAAAGTGTCAGCGATCTACTGCTGAGCAACGTAAAAACATGGACTGATGCAAAAGCAATGACAAAATGGTCATTTTTTATTCCAACTGGAGAACCATTAAAAAATTTCACGGATTTGATTGAATTGGGCCAAGTAAGAAATATTTAAAATGTCAAAATTAAATTATCGAAAGTATTTTCAATATTTTCATTAATAAGATATATTTTTTGTAGATTAAACCTATAGTCCAATCAGTATACAAATTTAGTGATCTCCCAGAAGCATACCAGAAGCTTGAAGAAGGACATGTCAGAGGAAAAATCGTGGTGGAATTATAATTCAGTCCCTTAAAAGTTTATAAATTATTTTCCAAAATTTTAAGTCATTAAAACAGCTCTTTCACAAAAAATATTTTATTTATATGAATTAAATTTACAAGCTATAGTACACAGTGAAAAATTGTAGTCTTCTAATAATAACTGTACAATACTCTTATTGCTTTATCATCCCGTTTGAATAGGAATTGCGGCTTACATATAAATTTAATTTAAAAGTACTGTAATACTACACCGATAACTTCTGAAATTGGCTTTCCACATCATCTTCAGTTGAGCTACAACAACTTGATGATCCGTCCGTGTATTCTTCCTCATTATTCCCGTCATTGCATTGGAGTAGCTTGTCGAGCACTTCCCATAGAATAGTCTCCTTCGGAAAGTCGTTATCAACTAAGTTCACCAAATAGTAGTTGTTAGCAATACTGTCGATGATTTGTCGAGATTTCGATCCCTCCGGGTATAGCTTAGCCCACTGCTCCGTCCAAATGTCAAAGGCTTCATCTTTCCAAACCAGAAAACTTTCCGGATCCACAACTGTAGGCTGAATGATTTCTCTTCCGGGGAACACTCCCCAAGTCACAGCAATTGGACAGTGGCGATGTGCATTCGTGAAATTAAAGCGACCCTGAAATTGCATTCAATTTTTTTAAAAATTATTGTCCTTCTCCTTCATTGCAAAAGAATTTCACAGACTAGTCTAGCTAAGCATCTTCAACTTCAACTTACATTTTTGTTAATTATGTGGTAATTAATCTGAGGATACTGAACGAGAATTCGTTTCAAATACTCCATCCTTCGTTTACTAATGAAAAATTCGACGTATGCCTTCTTGTAAACGTAGCCTCCTTGTTGCCCCCAGCCGTGCACCGGGTCTGTGCTCGGAAGTCCGTTAACGTTTGGCTGAGAATTGATTGTTAAGATCCCGCGCTTGTTAACGCAGGCTAGTCTGTCTGCAATCTCTGTAGTCTCAGCACAAAGTGCTTCATCGTTCCACGGAATTTTTGTAACCTGATAAGTTTGGTAAAGAAAATAAGGACTCATTATTTCCATTATTGAGCAATGCTTCATGGATTTAATTTAAGATAAAGTAAATTGTTTCTAAAGTAGATGCTTTGGTAGCTAGGAACCACCTTCCATGGAAGGGGCCTTTGTGGCTGACAGCTCCACAGTCCTAACTGCTTGATAATCGACATTGTTGCGACCTCGCTGAAAAGAGTAAAAATAATATGGAATCAGTTAAATTAAAAAAGATTAATTTATTTATGTAGAAGAAAAAATCTATTTTTTACCGATTCAACGTGTAAAAGTGGACTCCTGGGGCAACTCCAGACTGGAACAGAGTCTTTATCATTTCCACTGCTTGGTGGATTCCGTAGTTCCGAATTGCCTCATCGTTGTTCTTCAGAGGCTCCAGTATTTCCACGATCTCACGGGGAACTTCCAATTTCGAAAGTTTCACAATATGCCGCAAAGAGTCGTAACTCTGAAAAAACAGATTTAGTTCGTCATAAACTTAAAAATCAGTTCATGTTTTATTTTCCTCCTCCAGAAGTATTTTTTACCTGAATGGGCATAACACCAGGAATGATTGGCACTCGAATTCCCAATTTCCGGCAGTCAGTAACAAACTTCAGGAATATTTCGGGTTTGAAGAAAAGCTGAGTAATAATAAAGTCAGCACCAGCATCAACTTTCTTTTTCAAGTAGAGCAGATCATCCTCGTAGGACGTTGCCTCCGGATGTCCTGCGGGATATCCAGCCACTCCAATTACAAAGTAGTCCCCATGTGCCTCCCTAATGTGCGACACAAGGTCGGACGCGTACTCCAACTCTCCAGTCCTCCCATCTTCATTCCGATCTATACATCATAGAAAAAAAATCATTTTGTTTTTACTTCCTTCAACATCATCATCACACTACACTCCATTCATTTTTCTCCATTTTTACGGACTCTACTCTTGGGTAAAAGGTAGTGTTGGGGTCCAAGTAAGAATGCTATTTTTAGACAGGTTTACTTTTGGTGCTTGTTACCTAAAGCAGTTCAGTTCTGTTGTAGCTACCTGTTTAGCTTTACTAACCTAGCCCAGGCGACTAACTTGTCCTGCAAGACACATCCGTTCCTTACTACCTCATAATTAGCAACGAGAATGCACCTGTTTGGTGGAAACCAGTTTACACTACTTTACCTGCTTCTGTGTTGGGCCTGTTCTATTTGTACACAAGTCACATAAGCACAATGTTATCTTCTGTCTGTCTCCCATAGCTTTTTGCTGTGGTGTACATGTCTATGAATATCGTAATAAGGTAAGGTAATAGTGATATCGTAACAAAATCAACGATGATCACGCTCTCGCTGAGTGATCTTTGTCATTTAGTCCAGGAGCTGCGGAAAAATGCCGGAGCGTATTACGTGTGATCGCCTCGTCCAATAAATATGCCATTCCAAGCTTATCTATATCAACTTCCGAATAATGCCTACTAAAGTTAATGCAACAGATTATAAAATTAATGAGCTTACCTCCGCGAAGGGCGAGAATGTTCCGAATGCCCATATTTTTAGCTTTCGTGAGAAATCTGCTGATGTCGGCGCTCGTTGCATCCGCACTTGTCATATGGAGCATTGTGTCCAATCCGGAGTAGTTCAGGGAAGCCCATGCAATAGTCATGGAGGATGTTTCCGAATCTCCTCCGGGATTTCCAGCAGGATGCCATGTTATATCACAAAACAGCGGACCTCCTTGCCGCATGCGATCCAATCTAAGAATTTTCTTAAAGAAATTTTTAACTAAAATGGCTATTGCTCTTAATGCCTGAGTAGATCAAAAAAATTTTTAGGTTAAAGATAACTCACCTCGCCAAAAGATTAGCAGCCCCACTTTTTGTCCTCGGCGGAAAAAACTCCAGCGAGAAGAATGGCTCGCCAGATTCAATCTTGGCGAGAATCTTTTCCGAAAGCGGCTGATAAATTGCATTGCTCACACTGCTCTTCCTTCTCCTGCACAGATTTGTGTTAGCAGCGTTTCCGCAATCGGAGTTATCTTCAAAGTCCGCACAGTAAATGGATGACTCACTACAACTCCTCCCACTCCCCGACTCCCTTCTGGATATGCTGGATCTGGATCCATCGGGGG
>JAHZND010003350.1:0-14074 GCA_027744115.1 Acrocyrtus sp. NNG-2020 | reverse complement strand
GACCGGAGGAATAATAATCCTGATGTGCAGAATAATAATATTAATGCGGGTCAGGTCCTTCAGGAAATATTAGCTGCGGAGAGGAGAAGAGCTCGGGCAGTGCGCAATGAGGGTGCAAATAGAGAGGAAATTGTAGCTGATCATCAGTTCGAGCTTGAGCAGGACCCAACTGGTGAGACACCGCCGGAAATTCGACTGCTTAACCATATTTGGGTACAAAATAAATTCTGCTTATCAAAATCCTAATTAGCTGAAGAGAAGAGTACATTGTGTGCAACACGTAATAACGTGACATGTTCTCTATTTAATAAAAAATAGGACTACCAAGCTGTTGGTTTAGCAAAATTCAGTCTTTTTGGGGTTGCTGCTGGCTGGATATTTTTATTCTTCCCAGACACTTCGAATGTTTACGTGGATAGTTTTAGATTTGCTATTCCACTTTTGTTGATAACTGCTGGAGTAGTGGGAGTTGCCACTAAAGCGGACATTCCCTTCCCCAGACTCTTCCACATTCACACAACAAGAATTGTAATTCAGATATTGTAATCACTAAAAACTTACAAATTGGGTACGAAATAGCTCCAATTAGTGATGCTTGTAGTTGCGGGGAGTCTCTCTGATTTACTATTAGACCAGATTGGCCCCGGTGTAAAGCTTTTCTATTTTAATGTGAAAGATGGAGAAGAGTTCTATGAGGAACTGGAATTTGTTAGGGAGCACAGTTTTCTAAGCTTTGTCGATGGACACCGATGGCTTCAAATAAACATTCAGCTGTTTACTCTCACCTTCTGCTTCCTGTTTATTGTCGATGTGGCATCCACACTTTGGCGAATGTCTAATCAGAGTCAGATTATTTCTACAATAATTGTACGAGCAATGAACAATACTGTGATTCGTACCTTATCTGAATAGGATTAGGTACAGCTCCAGATAATTCTAACTATAATAACTATAGGCTGATTATAAATATTTCAGAAATACGAACTGGTCGCTTATCTATCTACAGTAGTACAGCTTCTTGGGACGCTTCTCTTTTTAAACGAACTTTCTTACAGAATGAATCTTNATAACTATAGGCTGATTATAAATATTTCAGAAATACGAACTGGTCGCTTATCTATCTACAGTAGTACAGCTTCTTGGGACGCTTCTCTTTTTAAACGAACTTTCTTACAGAATGAATCTTATAAAGCAATCTATTCCACTTTGGACAGCTCTCCTCCTTCCTGCCTTCGTTTACATGGGAACCGTTCTATGGAATTTTATGAACTACCCGGAAGTACCTCTCCGGAGACCACTGGGTATTCAGGGATATTGGTACATGCAAGTTGTCACATTATTCCAGCTATGCCTTGGAATGGTATTCCACACTGTAAGCTTAAGCATTCGAGATGTTTACTATGGAAGTGTCCCCGGAGCCTTTTTGGAGTCTTTTTACAAACCCGGGATCATTGTGGGACCGCCTTTGTTTTTCGATCAAATTCTCAAAGAAACTCCAGCTGACGAGTGGAACAGAAGGAGACTGTTCGAGCCCAGCTATGACTTATTCCACGGCATCTTCTTCATCACTTGTATAATTAGACATTGCAAACTGAAATTGCGTGAGGCAGAGATTTTGAGTCGGATTGGAGAAATGTAGCATCCCATTTCTTAACTTTGCTTTATCATACGCAATCAATTTTTATTGATCAAGCAATAAAAAACGAAGACGACAGGGAAGCACAAGATTGATTGACTTTTATTTGCTTTGAGTTTTTATCATGACTGCAGCAGTTCATTATACAAAAGGAAAGAAAAAGAGAACAACCTAAATTTTTTGCTTTAGAAAATGAAAATTGACTAAGGTCTTAGAGCTCTATACTCTCACTCCCAATCAACTTTTTTTTTCAGTCAGTCACTCAGTCAATAAAACTTTTGTAATTTTGACATTTGATTTCCCAACTTCTTTTCCGGTATGAAAAAAAAATCGATGTGCATTTTTTTACTTCGCTTATTTCATACCATTGATATTCCAATCATGACTGAACAATAAAAACGGAAGATCGTTTTAGCATGAAAAAGGACAAAAAAATTTTTTTTGCTAGTGCTTCGGAAGATTGGAAGCCCATCTATCTAGAACGTATAATGTATTTTCCACTACTTATGTATTCATTCCGATTCGATAAAAAATTTTTTTTAACCTTTCCATAGGTTTCCGCTTTTTCTCATTATATTCCCGCGAAAAAAAAATCGTGTCTGAGACTAGGCAGACTTTTCGGAATGTAAGGAAAGAAAGGCTTAAAAAGGATTATTTGCGTAGATAAATGATGATAGATGGATTTTTGTTCTGGTCTTAAGAAGCCCGTAGCAAGGCTTGAAAGGTAGGCACAAGCACGTGTCGTGAAATAATGAGCATCACTGTCAGTGACTGACTATTGAACATGGAATCTCCATAAAACTTGGTAATCTCTGGGTTCTCCTTTTTTTCTCTAAAGATAATTCATCCGTCATCGCTATCTGCGGTAAGAGTCAGAGTCAGGGTTGAGAACTGGAAGAAAATTCGAAGGTTTCTCGGAGAGAAAGTTTACTCTTCTAGAAGCCAATTTTTTTTCTCCTGTTTATTTTTAACACACTAGAAGTTACTGACCACTCACTGACCTTCTTGAAAGATAGCCAAGTTCAAAGAGTGGAAGTGGGAAAGTCCTTGAAGTAAAAAAACTCAATTTTTTATCGTCATTTCCAGCAAATGTAATATTTTCTTGGATTGACCTTACCAACTGCTACTTTATCTTTTTTTGCTATTTTAAGATACGAAAATAGAAAGTTTTGTACTTGAAAATTCGGAGGAGAACACGTGTCTGCACGTTTGGGATTAGAGAAGGAGGTCGGAAAAAATACGGACTTGGAATGTTCCGATTCGTGTCTGCCTAAACAAACAATAAAAAAGATGATGTAGAACTGTGTGGGAAAGAAAATAGTCGGGGAGTTTAGTCACGACTGCATTTTCTTTAGGTTTTCTGGCTGAAACAGAAACTGGGAGTCACTTAAAATACAGAGAAAAGCTATATTCGTACATTCAATTTTATTCCAGACTTCTAGAAACATATACTTTTTGATCAATTTTTATTACAAGATCATCCTTCAATTTTTTGCAATATCGTTCCAACTTCCTACCTTCATCATTTCCAAAAAAAAATATATATTTTTTTTGTTCTCGAGTCTAGAATTGCTCCTTTTGTGAAGGCCACTTTTATGAAGTACACCAATATCGAGTCCAATGTGAATGCTACGTGGAGCCATACACTTGTATTGGAATTTTTGTTTTTGAAGCTAGACCGTAAATTAATTTATTTCTATTCTTTAGCCTCACGTACCAATTTAGTATTACTCCATTTTGAACGTGATCTAGTAGCTCCGTGCTACCAAAAGCAGCCCAACTTTTTTTTTCTTTCTTTAGAAATAACGAGCTGTCGCAATTAAAGGGAGCGGGATATTTTAGTTGAATGATCGTAAAAATGATATTTTTGGAATGGGGAAAATTCGACAAGGAAAAGCAAGCATATAATTTTGCGGTTCAACCTAAAACCTACTACGCTCGAAAACTTTTTTCGGAGAAAGGCCAACCTTTTCCAATCCATTTGCAAGAACATAATTTCCCGTGCTGTCTGAATATGTTAGCGACTACTAACAGAGGCTCTGCTTTCCATCCATTTTTGGTGCATAACTTTTTCATGCACTGTTTACTGCACGTCGAGTTCTGTAAGTAATCATAAAGCAACAGCTGGCGCTACCTTTCACCACTCCATATATACTGATTTTTTTAATGATGATGGCGGCTCTACTGTAGCACAGAGCACAATCAAAAAGGCCTAGCCTTTTTTCTAAGAAAAAATATTTTATTTTGGGTTAAGCAACAAAAGTCATTTTTATGATAAAGCAGCCCAACTTTTTTTTATATGATAATGATGACATGGCATGAACATTTTCATTTTAACGTATAATACAAAGCGCACACAAGCGCACGTAAGTCTTTCAGGCTTTCAACCTGCTCTACCTTTTCCACCGTTTTTCTGGCATAATCATGACATGTCTGGTGGCTGGTCATATGTATATCTGCACGAAAGCGAGAGAGAACTCATTTTATTTACTTTTCCATCTACTTCCTTTGCTCTTATCGGGAGAGACAGTCGGAAAATAAGAAAAGCAAATGAAAGCCAGAAAAAATATTCTTGTTTGTGGTATCTGCTATTATCAGGGAGCAGCGTCTCTGAAAAAACATGCTTTTTTCGTGTCCTTTCCAAAAATAAAGAGTACTTTTCTTATATAAGAGCTCCAAACCTGATAGTCCTGATATTTATACGATAACTGATGACATGTCTTACATGATAGCTTTGGGAGAAAAAACAAGCAGACTTTTTTCGTAGAAAAAGGCGACGAGGTCAAATCATTTTTTCTCTTGAACAACAGCTGGATCCAGACTAAAAATGACGATGGTTGTTGCTGCTGCCGCCGCTTTTCTGGTGGCATAGTACTGATGATGATGAGGAAGATGAGCTTGTTTGATCCCTATTTTTTCTTTTTCTATACAGGCAATTTCATTTTTATATATCAGGTAATATCTTCAACTTCACGGGAAGGAACTATTCTTGGGAAAAAATCGATAAAATTGCTTTGATGATGATCATCGTCATTTTTCTCGCGTTCTGCCTTAGAAACTTAAGCACACGGTGAGGAATAACAATGTTGTGTTGTTGCACGATTGTTATTCTTGTCGGTTTAGTTGGTTAGGTTGGGAAAGGAGGCGTGAACAGAAATAAAGTTGGGAAGATGACGGAAAACAGAGAGCGGAGAATGAATGGTGTCATCGGCAGAAAAGTATTGAATTTTTTTGTAAAGATTGGAATCTCATTTGATGATGGGGAAGGGAAAAAGATGACTAGATGACTGGGATGATGATGCTGATGATGACTTCCGCATCCAAACAGACAATGACTGTGACAACGACTGCTATCACGGAGAAAGTGAGATGAGATAGATTGTGAAGGCATTTTACTGTTGGGAAAAGTGAAAATTGGAAAAGGGAAGTTTTTCCTGCCTTTCTCAAAATTTTTGAATGACTTTTATTGATTGAGTAATTTTTTGAGGAAATGGAGAAAAAGTGTGGAATCTGTGTGTGAGAGGTGGGCTGTTTTGGGAATGTGAGCAAAAAGGTGGAATTGTTTTCACTCTGTATGATTGAATCCAAGACACACTCGTAATATTGCAAGTCAACCGAGCGAAAAGAGCTTTCCTTGTAGGTATCCCATATCCCACTATAAAAGGAAATGGGAAGGTGAGAGCTGGTTTTCCTCTTTTCTAAAGTGAAATTGAAAACAAAGTGCAATGATGCAGTGACAGAGCAGAGTAAAGCGATAGTGAAGTGGAAAGTTGAAATGAAATGTATGAAGTTGAAGTTGCAAAATTATTTATTAGTAGTACCCTCAAAAACGAAACTGGATAGCAGATGTGATGTGGCAACGTGAAGCTTTTCTGTTTACTACCTATATGCGAAATGCGACCCGCTACACGGGAAAAAAAAACTCAAGTGACACCAAAGAGGGAGCACTTTCGTAATTTCCAGAACGCATTTTATCTCTTTTGCGTTCCGTTTTTTTACATTAATTATGGCCGTATAATTACAAAGAGAGTGCTGGTGTCAGTACAACACGAGCTCACTTGCATTTTTAATGACTCAGCTGCACTCCTCCCGTCCTAAAAAAGGATTTCCGGAACATTAACCTCCATCAAAGATAAATTTCATTCTATTATCCATTCCACAAATATGTAAGTTGCATTTATGCTGCACTCCACATCCGACCTGTCTTTTTCCTTTCCTCCATTCATTTATTCATTTCTCCAGCGTAAAGAGGGATTCACATTCAAAGCAATCGCATATAAAGGGCTTGTCGACCTCCATCCAGTAGAAAAATCCCAGAAGCTACCAAAAAAAATTCCCCATTCAATCCAATATCAGCATTCAGCCCGTTGTCAACCATTAAGGAAGCGAAAAGGTCGTTCCTCTCCTTTTTTTCTTTGCCACTCCACAGAGAGCTACAATATTGATCCTCTTAGAAAAACACAAACAAAAATGTAAATGCCTTTCTTTCTTTAAAAAATATTGCTCCTGACAGTCATAGAGTACATTTTTATGTTCCGCTCCTAAAAAAGGCACTCGCATAAAGTCACGAGAGAAGGATATTGGGTGGCGATGACGAAGGATGATAAGAAAGATGATGTACAAAGTGCAAATCATACTGCAACATCAACTTACCAAGAAAACTCGCTTATTATCCATAATAAAAATTCACATTTTACGTATTTTATGACTTTTCCTTTTCATCATGTATGCTCTCAGTTCTCGGCCCATTCCCTAAGCAGGGGGAACAGAGCATCGAGAGCAGTGTCTGATAAAATATATATAAAAAAATGCTGAACTGTGCGTACTCGCATGTGTAAGCAGCTTTTGGCCTGCATCTGCTTTTCCCGATGATGTCACATGCCGTGCACTTCCACTCTAGTAATATGCGTATATCCACCAAAAAGGATTTTTTTTCTCCTTGTAACACTGAAGGGCAGAGTAAATGCACAGCTTCAAATTCACTTTCTGACTCCGCCACCCACACTTTCTCCCTGGAATTGGAGAGCTTTATTATATCTCCGCCTCACTTTTATACTGCTCCAGGCAAAAATAAGTGTACACAGGGATAGTAATATACCTATTTTGTATAGAGGCTCGCCGAACTTTTTTGGAGGATAAAGTTGAAGGAAGAAATAAAATATTTCAGACAGCAACCAGACAAGGCATAATAATCATATATGGATACAACTTGTATCCATTTCATCTTGTAAAATACATACAGCCATGCAGCATTCCCTCCCTAACATTCTTATTTTCGGGGTTTCTCCTCCACTCTCCGTTTTTTTTATGTTGAGCTTGCACTTTAATTCTGTAAACATATATAAAAATGGCTTGAAAGCTGGGAAGAAGCTCAACATTATTTTTTCTCTCTCTTCTTCTGGACAGCTTAAAAATGGAGAGGGATGAATGCACTCTTCTTCTGAAACTGAGGAGAAGAGTGCGGTACGCAATGCTCACTCAATCTAACCCTTTTTTTCTTGTTTGAGGCGTGTACAAAGTTGGCTCTGCAATGTGTGGCTTACATTTTTATTTTTATTCATTTTCTTAGAAAAAAAGTAGATATTCCCTGTCGACCTTCTCCCTTCTTTTTTTTCTTGGCTGCGTATACGTTCTTTTCGTTTTATTTTGGTGTGTGTGTGCTCAGTGCTCACAAGCTCACATTACATTACATGTCTATGGGGTAACATACTGCTTACCAAAGGCTAATTGGAATTCACGGCTAGTCATAACGGGATGTGTTATGAAAGGAGAAAAAGGAGAAAAAATTCGGAAAATACTGCGGCCGTGCTTTTGTAAAGTTGTAAATGTGAATAAGGAAGCATAGGGGGAAAAATGGAAATGTGTAGGGAAACGGTGCTGCTCAAGTGCATAATCCCTCCTTAATTCTAATATTCTAAATTGGCTACAATGACTTTTAAGCCAATTTGAATTCGCGGAAACTACAAATCTGCATTGTTATATCGTTTAAAGTGTTGAGTATCTGGAAGAGCCCTGCAATTCAATCCTTTGCAGTTTTAAGAGCGCCCAAAGATGATCCTATGCAGGGTGAATACCAAACCGAGATCTTATTTCTGTCTATAAAATGAAATGAATTTAGTATAAATACTTAACTGTAGTTAAAAGACAGAAAGATGCTTAGCTAATATGAGCAGGGTGAATGAATGAGCTTAATAGCTATGAATTAGGGTGAATACCAAACCGAGATCTTATTTCTGTCTATAAAATGAAATGAATTTAGTATAAATACTTAACTGTAGTTAAAAGACTGAAAGATGCTTAGCTAATATGAGCAGGGTGAATGAATGAGCTTAATAGCTATGAATGCATTAAAATTATATCCTAAAGAAGGAAATTGTATGGATTAAGAGCAACAGAGGGGGAAAGTTGGAAGGGGGAGAAGGAGTAGGCGACACGGCATGAATGTAATATTTAATAATGGAAAGGCTGCGCTTTTGGATTAGCCATAACCGTGCATTCCATTTAGCCATTATTTCATTCAGAATTACGCTTTGTTCAATCAGAATGAATAATAAATCCTATCTGTCACGTAAGATTTGGTGAAATGTGTTTTGGAAACGGGGAAAATATGTAAATTTAATATTTTCTGTTTCGCAATTTACCGCCGTCTTTGAAGGGATACGTCTCCCAAATGAAAATGGATTGACAAGAGAATTACTGCCAAATTGGCAGAAGCTCGGGAGGAATAGTAAAACAAGAAAGTTGTCATTATCCTCCGCTGTCTTCTTTTTATTTCTCTGCAGAAGTTTTCATAAATTCCAACAATAGCAAAATGTAATTGCTAGTTGCAAACACACACATATGTATAACTTGTCTCATTTTAACAAGGATTAGACGAGACAAAGAAGACAATCAAGCCAAAAAAAAATCCAAGCTTGGGAGTGAAAATGCCAAAAAAGAAAAGCCCGTCACTAATGACTTTGGCAAGGGCAAGAAGTCTACAAGAAAAACAAGAGGAAGAGAATGAATGCATCCTTTACAACTTGCACCGCCAAAGCCAACCACCAAAAAGTTGAAGTCAGCGAACCAAAGAAGGAAGCTGCTCCCAGAGAAGTTGCTTTCCGTGACTATCCCTTTTCTCCGCAGATGTTGGACTGCACTGCATCATGAAAGGGAAGAGTCTTCGCCTTTCTCTGCTCTTCTTTTTTTGTGCTGTTGGTGAGTGGATGATGCAGCAAAAGTTGTCAGTAGGAAAGTCAGATGAAAACCACAGAAAAACTGCTTTCTTCACCAACTGTCTCATCATCTTCCCCACATTCCCTGGGAAGACTTCATATCTCTCCTCTCCCAGTTCATCCTCATCCTCATCTTCTAAAATACCCAATCAGAATGACAAGTTCAGCACAAAGGCAGGAAAAACCAACATCCAAAAGAGAGCACAACCGGAAAGTGCAGCACTTCCTCCCATTTATTTCCTGGAACTCTCTGCCTCTAGGCTAAAACGACACTTCTCCATGAGAAATCGGTGGCATTTCTTAATTCCTCAAAATGGAATTTTCCAGACAAAAGGGAAACCGGAGAATGAGTATCTCCAACTTCAACTCTCCCCCAATCTCTTCCGCCTTGTCTCGCTTTTCCCTCGTCGTAGAGTCGTCGTAACCCACGCAAATAAATGTGTATCTCAACTTTTCAAGGGAAAAGGCCAAGAAACCCAGAACGAACAAAACTATTCCTAGAAACAAAATAATTCGACAGATTTTCTCCAGTTCCGCAATACTTTGGGACATGTCAAAGTACCCGTATAATTTCTTGTAAAGTCTCTCTCTCTTTCACCAAACTGCCATCACTATGCTCTCTTGTCTATGGCTTCTCCAGAAAACTACAAATATATATATATTTTTCTCCAGTGTTTTCCTCCTCTATCTCTCTTCCTCCTTTTGCCCTGCCCTCCTCCATTTTTTCCATTGGCACATGGAACAACCTAGAAAATGAGCAAAGCAACAGCGGGAGCACAACCCTAATGAGCAAAAGAACTGCTTTTCCCCAACAACTTCCCTCTTCCAGAGCTTTAAATTGCCAAAGTTTCCCTTAAAAAATCTCTGGACTCCTACTCACTGGATACTTTATTCCACTATGAAAAAAATACATAAACTGGTTTGGCTTCTTTCACTTCGCTCCTTTGTTACAACATATTTACATTGCTTACATACCATCATCATTTTCTCCGGGCTTTTCCAGTGCCCTTTTTATGGTATTATTACTGCAACAAATGTACACTTTTTTTCTCTCCGGATTCCCCAACCAGGAAAACCCGACTTTTCCCAAAACTCCCTACTTTTCTCCTTTTATAACCTTTTCCACTTTATCTTGTTAAAATTGCATTATAATAATATTGTAAATATTACCCCGCTCCGATACAAGGAACGTGCGGGAAAGTTTAAAAAAAAAGTCGAACTCAAAACGGCCCCATAAACACAGCAAGAGACTGCAATCAAATTGCCATTACCGTAAAAAAAACTATTCGTTTTGCCTTTTGCCTGCCTACGCAAACAGAATAAAAATTTTCCCGCACTGCTCTTCACAAGTGACTTTTGCAAAAGAGTCTGCAATCTTTCTCCCTTCCTCTCGTGCCGTCGTGTGTGGGCAGCCCAAAAAAATATTATAATGTGCAGACAAAGAGAAAATTGCTTTTTTCTCAACAAAAGAGAATAGCTGAGCAAGGTCACAGTTAATCTACCTTCTAATAAATCCAGAAGAGGTCATTGCACCAACAGAGCGGGATCCTTATCAAATATTTATCGTTAATCGGAGGCTTAATGACTGGATGACGCATCAACAAAGAGCTACTGCTACTATTAGGTATAGGTAGTTGGGAGAAAAGGGCTTATCATCGTCGTTGCATGTAGCGCAGTGTCTGTGATAAAATGGGGCCTTTAGTGCCATCTCCACCTTCATGATACTTTTACGAGGTGGCATGAAATGGACGAGAATGCAGTGGGACATTTGGGCGCTAGTAGTGGCAGCGTTAATCACACTTAGTTTTAGCTAATGTGATGAAAACGCAGTAATATACGTAATTTTTGTAATTACTATCCAGTTTAGTTTTATCATCAAAGTCATTACTATTTTTGCAGAGGTTGGTGGTGGTGGTGGCGCTTTCGCAAAGAAGATCTCAAAAAAAGCCTTCTGCTGCTGCAACTGAAAATGTCGTTAAAGACGGGTTTTACAGGATTATGAAGCCCTTTTCCCTTTTAATGAGCTAAATTAAAGGAGACGTTTTCATTAACGAAGTCAGTCTTAAAAGGGGAGGTTGAGTGAGGGAAAGGCTAAAAAAAAGAGCTTAGGAGAGTTTTGAAGGTGAAAACGGGCGGTAAAAATGGTGTTGAGGACTACCTGCTAATGGGCTGAATAGAATACACTTTACATAAGATGAAAGTTTGTTTTCACTTCCGGATTTCACAATCTCTTGAAAAGTGTAGTAAAGGAGAAACCAGGCTGGTGACGTGTTGAAGTGAGTAGTACACCCTACTGAAAAAAACCTTTCAACTTTAGCAGCATGAAATCCAAAATAAAAAAAGTTTCTACTTCAGAAAATAAAAAAATACAGTCTCTGGTTTGGACAAGAAATGGTGGTGAGATAAAGTTGGAAAGTGCATCGGAGGGAAATGCAATCTCACATGAGTTGAGGAGGACGTGGAGGTGGATGTGGAAAAGTAAATGACAAGATTCAATAACAAGGAGCAACACAGGTCGTTTCCCTTTACGAATTGTTTTGTACTTCTTTTCCATTACGAGAAGGAAAAAAAAGTTTTTTTTGTTTTTAGTCGACAGCCTTTTAACAAGTTTTTATTTTCTGGATTTGTTTTATCCATTTTGGTGGAAGTAAAATGAGTAAAATTACATCCTGGGCTTTTACTTTCTCTACTTCTGGCTGAGTAAAGTGTAAGAAACTGAGCGAGAAGTCTGCTCCTTTCCTCTCATTCCATTTACAATTCATTCCAAGGAATTGCATTTTCATTGCACGTTCCCAGGAAGCAAAGAAAGCACGGATTTTAGAGGTTTACGCGATTCTGCCCGCTTAATTGTATTGCCAAGTTCATCTTCATCTCGTTTCATCATAAACAAATTTCGAGAAATGAAAGCAGTTTTCCATCAAAACAGGATTTAGGAATGGTAGGTAAAAAATTAAATGAGAAAAAATTCCATCCTATTTCCTTCTCTTATTACTTTTCCCTGTGGAGTTCTTCGATAAGAGCCTTCTGCGTAGTTGCATACGTCACAAGCAGCTTTTTGACATGCAATAAAAATAAAGTGCAGCAGCAGACCTGGCAGCATACTGCATACGAATCGAACTCATTTTTTTTTGGTTGGGGTGGGCGTATAAACAAAATAAAGTATAATTTATTTCATTCCTTCTGATTTTTCACATTATTTCTTTGCCACCCTCGCCTTATCTCGCTTGATAGAGGGAGTCACTCTCACTCTTATTACATTTTACGTTTGTTAATGGTGGTCGGCCTCTATAAAAATAAGGTAAAATGTAAATCCCAATTTTGTTTCCTCCACAATATTTATACGCTTCCCCCACCTCCACCACTACCACCCTCCTACACACAGGGAATCTTATTAGCCTGCCAGTTCATCCAACTTACCTTTCAGTCAGCATCAAAAAACTTTTCCCCCTCTCTCCCTTCCAGCAAACCAACTAACCGAGAGAAACAGAGAAAACCGGCATCTATCTAATAATTCCGCTCCAAATACTAAAAATTATATGTAATAACGGGCACAACAGCCTGATATGATATTTTTCTCCCCTCCTCCATTCTGGAAGGTGGGCAGAGTAGTCTGTTTGTGGGTGAGAAGGGTGGCTTTTCTCGTGTCTACCCCAGAAAGAAAGCTGCCTGAAAAAAAATACGAACCACTTCCCGTTTTATTTGACTCCTTTTATAGGATGGCAAACCTAGTCCCCAATTTCATTAGTCGTAACTTATATAAGAAGGCTAAGTACAAAGGAAGAAAGATGCTCCTTGTTATCTCCTTCTCTTTCTCTTTTGTGCTGCTTACCTACAGAAATATATATCGCTTTGTTTTTGAGAGCGGAGGCTTCATCCAACCAGTTTCTGGCGCTTTTTCTCTCACAATAAAATACACCGAGAGAGAGAAGGAGCTCAAATGAGAATTAATGAATGAGAAGAGAATAAGAGAAAAAAAGTTTTTTCGGGAGAGGAAAAGAGGCAACATTGGGGAGTTGGAAGGCTGCTGCCGCTGCTGATTCCGTTTTTTGGGCAGGGAGGGGGAAGGAGAAAATTCCTTAAGCCGAGTGTAGGCAGAGAAGGAGGGTTAGGGAGAATAGGAAGATGATAAGTATGATGGCGATGGTGGCGGCGATGATGATGATGATACTCATGTTTACTTGAGAATATGCAAGTGGAATACTTAACTAATAACATGACGTGCTCGACAAGGAAATGCGTAGGAGAATAGGGAATTCTTGAAGAGAATCTATTTTCCTTTTCTCAATGGCAGATCTGATAAAGACTCTCGCGGACTGGTATTATTTCATGATCAGTGAACGAACTTTCTTGTGGATCAATAAGTGCTTTGTTGAGCAGTGAAAAGGAAATAAGAGAGATGATGATGAAAGAGAAGACTGGTGAAAAATGATTATTATATGATGATTACTTTGGCGGAAGGAGATATTGAATGGAGAAGAAATGAATTTATTACGGAGATATTAATGAAATCGCCGATGGACATTTCTTCGGCCTGAAATTCTCTGATACAAGAAAATGAAAGCGGTGGCGGTGTAGTAATAAAATCATTTCCTCTCTTTGCTAGAGGCATTCAACACTAAAATTGGTAAAGGATTGTGATAGCTAGTTGACAACGTGGCAACATATCAAGCGTTTTATCCATTTAGCCAAAAGGTACAAATATGCTTCACTAAAGTGCCGACAATATTTTTTTATGTTTTTAAACTGTCAATTTAAGTGAAGGTACATCGTTTTTTCCGTCATCTAGTTAATGTTGAAAGTGCTGGTTAGTCTTGGGACTGTTTTGAGCAGGTTATAGTGCCACAATAACAAGTTTACAGCGTTTAATTTAATGAAACGAATGAATTATCCATCATGAGCAGTAGTAAAATGCTACCAAGGAAGATAGCCGCAAATAACTGTGTACAAGTTTCCAATATAATAATAATAATAATAACTTTATTCATTCTCTAACCCTTCCGAGGCCTTAGGCCTATAGGGCACAATGGTTACAATTTCAATTATAATTTTCAATTAATTCCTTAACTATGGGACCGTTGTGCAATGTCCCGCAAGAGGCCCCCGTGTGGTGGAGGTAGTCGTTGAGAGTCGTCGGTTTTGGTGCCTTTCGCCGAGACGGAGACCAAATACTCCTTTGTCCCGGGGAGGAATCGAACCTGTGGCTCCACTCCTACCGTCCCAATCT
>JAHZND010003349.1:6674-20041 GCA_027744115.1 Acrocyrtus sp. NNG-2020 | reverse complement strand
TAAAGAGGAGAGGTTCTGATCTTCCCCTCCTTACCTTTTCCTCGTTCTCAACGAGGAGGAGGAAAGATAATAAAAAAAAGTGTAGTGGCTGTGTGGGAAGTAGTGAAAAAGAGCAATAAAACTTGTTCTCATATTTCTCCTTTCTTCGAACAGAAAAGAGAAGCGAGAGAAAGCCTACCTTTTTTAAAAGGGGATTTGGTGAGGGGACGACGAAGGAGGTATCGGTTATCCAGGTTGATTTTCCTCAACTCGTCATAAAAATCGCTTTGCTAGTAGAAATGCGTGGATTGGATGATGAGCAAAAATGATGCTGATGGCGATTCATCATCTCATTCCATTTTTTTTTCAATCTAAAACTCGTGAAGCATTATTATTTTGAATTAGAAAATCAAAAAAATGTACATTTTGATAGCATTTGATATATGGTTTAAGTATATAAAACATATTTTTCTTTAAAAAATGAATTTGATGAGATAAGATGGGAAAAACGCAAAGCCAACGCCAAAGCCTAGTGAAAATCCATAAACTAAATGATTTTTCTTATGGTTATCTTCATCATTTTATTATCATCGTAGCTCTTTCGTTTTCCCCTCCAGTACTCTACGTCTTTTTAATTAAACGTTTTTCAATTTTAGCACCAAAATCGATTTTCCTTCCAAGAGGAAAAAAATATGTTGATGGGAAGGAGTGCACATTTCGCTACATGGAAAGGAATTTTCCCCTTCAACTTCTTGCACTCCGCCGTAGTATAACAAAGGCACAGCTCGACTTTCTAATCCGAAAGTCACTTTTAATTTCTACGAGGAAAGAAGAAGAAGAAGAAGGGCAGCCTGAGAAAAACCATGATAAGCTCTTTCCCCTTCTAAAACAGGGAAACATTTAAGTTACTACGACAGAAATGCACACAACTTTATACAATATTTTTTTTCCTTTGTCAAGCTTAAGCTTTGTAATGGAGCAAAGCACATCCGGCACATGAAGCTAAACGACATCGTACATTGCACGTTCGCACGTCACTCGCATAATACAGCCCTGAACGAAGAGGAGAGAAAGAGCTCTTTTTTTCTCCAACGATACATTTCATTTTCGTTTAAAAGCGCCGTGCACTTGCTGGCTCTTCTCCCTTGCCAAAAAAACATTTTTCTGCAAGGTACACGCTACATTTATACCAATAATAATTTTAGAATAGCTTCAAGCGATAAAAAACCTTTTTATGGTGTGAGAGCAGCCTAGAGATCCTGCAAGGAGATGAAAGTTCACCTTAAATACTTAGGACGGTACACGGCAAAACGCTTAATTCGCTAGTAGCATAATGCACGCTGCTTCTCCTATTTGCTCGTATATACCTACCTATACCTTTTTTTTGCCTATTTCCACCAACTTCCGCTCCATTCTCTTGCTTTCTCTACACCGAAAAGGGGTGGTGGTAGTGGGAAAGGAGCATTTTCGTTTTTTTTAAGATTTAGTTTTTTTAGAGCTTAGGCAGCCACCACTACCACTCTATATAGCAACACTGACCTTGGCCACCGCTTCCTTTCTCTCCAGTTGCTTCATAAAAAACCAAAATTTATTGCATGAAAAAGGGGAAACTATAATAAATGCAGCTGTGATTTTTTATTTTTTCCCTATTTACCCCATCACCCTACCTAGTGCAAACGAGCACTAGTCACAACAAAAACATTTTTGCAGTCTTGCCGTGCTAACATCATCGCCAGATGATAGATTGATTTAGCTGAATGAAGGAGGAATATCATAAAAAAGATTTTTTTTGAAAATGTCAAGATGCTTATTTGCTTTTTTATACTAAAAACATAACTTTGCCTATACAAAAAAATTTTTTATCGGTGGGTCGTGTGGGTCCCCCCGCCCACGCTTACTACGCTGCAACTTGTGTACACCGTTTCTGCCGCACCTTAGGAATGAGAAAGATACTCCCTTCCGCAGAAGTTGAAGTCGGAACTTTTTCGATGGGGAATCCTAGCAAAAAAAGAAAGTTTTGTAGGGATCGCATCGGTATCAATACAAAGCGGATATATAGGATGTGAGGTTTACAGGTGTAAATTAGATTTCTCCTTGATGTGGAGCAAATGCGAAGGGTAGAATTTTATATTTTAGGGATCGCATCGGTATCAATACAAAGCGGATATATAGGATGTGAGGTTTACAGGTGTAAATTAGATTTCTCCTTGATGTGGAGCAAATGCGAAGGGTAGAATTTATACGGAGCACTTTAGAGCTTCCATTTTTATTATATTTTTTTCTGAATTTTCTACAACTGTTCCTCCAAGATATACATTTTCTTCTTTTTTTTCGAAGAAAAGGGAGTTTGTGATCAGATCACATTATGAAATGGCTTGTGTGATGGTGAATGACTGCTCTCTACTCGACAAAGATGAAGGAGAAACGCTCACTGTTTCGAGGAAAAGGGAGTTTGTGATCAGATCACATTATGAAATGGCTTGTGTGATGGTGAATGACTGCTCTCTACTCGACAAAGATGAAGGAGAAACGCTCACTGTTCACTCTGCCTCATTTCTCCTCACTCTTCTTTTTCCCCTTTTCCATCCTGTTCCTCTCTAAGAGCACTAGAGGAAAAAGAGAAGAGAAAAAAAATAAAATGACTTTTTTTATATAATCGCAATAAAAACTGTCTATTTCCTTATAGATACGTGTACCTTTAGCTCCACTTGGGCTCGTGTAAGGGACCTCATCATCATCATAGGAGAAGAGCATAGAGGAAACCGTTCTTACTTTCTTTCTCCAAGCAAAAGCACCACCGAAGTAGTTTTTTTATCCATGATTTTCTAGAAAGTCATGAGAACCACCCTCGCATCATCATCATCATGATCATCAGCGGCAGCATGACCGTCCTTTTTCTCCAGTAAACCCCGTACATAAAATATTTCAGGGAAGCTCCAGAAAAAAAAATGAATTTGTGCTGCTAAAAGTACCACTGCTGCTGCTGCCGCCTTATTTTTCCATGTAGCAACTACGCTACGCCTGCTGCAGTATTAGCTCTTTTTTTGAGGGAAAAAAGGGAAAAAAGAGGAAGGAAGAGAAAAAGAGAGAGAGAGAAAGGCGAGAAGAACCGAAAGGGATCGATATGATGGTTGTAGTGTTCCTTCGACTAGTACTTTTCCTGGCACAACTGGCACGTTACGTACTATCTTCCTGTATATGGGGCGACCGCAGCGCACTGAAAAAAGTTTTTGCACTCCCTCCTGGCACACTGGCACCACACCACACCACACCACACCACCGTAATACTCCCATTACATCTAAAAAGAGCTCCAAGCTTTTTTTTATCTATATGCTTAAGTAACAGACATTCGGCTAAAAGTCTGAGAGTCCCTTATTCGGGGAAAATGTGTACGCCAAAAAAAAGATACTCTCGACTGGGATGGCAGTAGGTAAAAAAAAGTAATATTCTTTTTGCTGATTGCCAGGCTGAGGAGGTCGACATGATGATAACGATGCTACACCGCTAGCACATCGGAGATTTTCCAAGATATACCTGCTCTTTCTCTTGTGCATGCTTCTCCGATTTTCCCTCAAAATGAAATAAGTGGTGTGCATATATAGTGAGTGCTACAGTGGCTGATGGTAATTTCCAGAGAGAAGGAGAAAGGAGAAAATAGAGGAAAAAAGGTGCCTCAAGGGCTTTCATTCAGTCCTGGCTCTCTCGCCTTTTTCTTCCGTACAGTGGAGATATGAGTACGCTGGATATTATGCGAGCACTCCATTTTTTTTCCTTCGTCTCCTTTTTTTACTCAAGGAGAAGGAAAGAAGAAGAAGAGAGATATGAGGAGAATCCTGATTCTGCAACAAATACGAAAGCATAAAAAACTCTTTTTTTATGCAAGTGGAGGCTTTTAGCGCCAGGTAAAATACGGAGTGGGGGAATGACAGGATGAGAACTGAACGAATTCTGTTCTCGATTGAAAAAAAAGGGATAAGAAGAAACTTAGTCTCCGTCTCGCTTTTGTATTGCATGATTGTGTGTGAATGAAGGAAAACGGAAATGGGAACAAGGAGACATAAGAAGAGCACAGAAGCAAGCCCACTTTTCTTCTTCATAGTTCACTGAAACAGGTAGAAAAAAAGGTAAAAAATGTAGGAATAGGAAGTTCCATTCTATTCCCTTTTTTTCTTTTCTCTTCCAGCATTATCGGAGGTAAACACAACTCACAATCAATGAGCCTAAAGGTAGAGTAACCCAAAAAGGAGGAGGAGAAAAGTAATGGATGAAAATAAAAGGAAAATTACAGAAGTGACATTTTCCTCGGAGGAACACACGGAAAAAGAATGAAAGGATCCCTCAATTTAAAAATATATATAAGACGTAGGCTTCATAAGATCCCTGAAAAAAAGCTGGGATGCGGTGTTGCGTAAGTAATAAATATTTTTTTTCACCTGGGTGGCTCACATCCAGACAAGAAAACGAATGGAAATATGGAATAGCAAGGATGGAGAAAGCACAGCTCCGAGAGAAAAACGGTGTACTTGCAGCAGCTCAGTTTCGCACTATAAAACGTATTCTCCTGTTTTGTACTGATATATACATAGGTAATAAAAGTGAATTTTAGGTATGTATGCTACATGCAAGGTTGCCTAATAATTTTGGTTCGTTGCCTGCATTCTCTGAAGGTGAATTTTTTTTTTTTGGAGAAGACGGGAAAGATTTGAATGTAATTACTACAGTGGAAAACAGGTTAAGGCAAAAAGAACGGCAAAGCCACTTTATAGTTACTCATGCATACATAATAATTTTTCATTCATTTTAATCATACCGAGAAAAAATTATAAGGTGCAGGGTGAGGGTGCTATACCTACACTCCACCGTGGCACTCGTAATCTTATAATACGCTGCGTTTTCTTTTTAGCTTTAGGTATGTCAATGCCAAAAAAGTTCCCTTTTTAGGCACTTAAATATTCATTGATTTTGGTATAGCGTGAGAGAGTGTGAGAGTGGCTTAATTTCTTCTGCTCTTGGTGACTTTCCTTTCTCTCTAGCTCTGCTTGGATACGGAAAGCAGTTGTTGTTCTCACTGGTGAAAAGAGGATTTTGTGGATGGAAGCCAACAGCCAACTGGAGGAAACTCCTCCACCGCCTCCACACAAAAAAAAACAATAGGGAAAAGCGAAAAGCCAGCAGTTACGAGTATTTTCATACATTTATATGGAAAATTATAAAGTTGGCACGTTAAACTGCTAATCCTGTTCCTGGAGAGGGGGTATCCCTATCCATACACATATAACTTGCTATTTTTCACTTCCAGAAAAAATATCCGCTTTCCACTGGAGAGGTGTAATACATACACCATGACAAATATAGAAAAGCAAGGGGAAAGTGTTAGCGGAGAAAGGAGAAAACCGTACATGTTTACCCGCACGCCTTTCACTTGGCTAAACTTCTTTCCTCTTCTTGCATAAATTTGTAAATGAGAAAAAAGTGAAATGATTCGTTACTCCAAGAAAAAAAAAGAGTCAGTCAGTGAACTTACTGAAATAAATGGTTTAGAATGAGAAAAGGCATAAACATGCATTCTCACATGTGTGGAGTGTCAGAGGAGGAAGAGTGAGTGGAAGTGGGACTATCAGGTGGAAACGTGAAAACCCGCAGTAATTTTCTTTCGTTTTTCTCCATTCTCCCCATTTTAGCTTTTACAAAAGTCAGGCCACTTACCTAAGAAGAAGCCTATGTATATATATTATTTGTACGGGGACTTGATGGAGATGGAGGAGATGGTGTAATGTACCCAAAATACTCTCCCCATGACTTTTTCATTGGGCTGGATTGGATTTTATACATTTTTACGCTGTAAATTTTCATGGCGCAGTTACACATAGGAGCTCTCTTTTCTTCACTTGACTTTTCCCTCTCCTCTTCACTATTTCATTCTATTTTTCTGCCAGTTTCAGATGGAGAGGAAGGAGCTATACTTATGTACCAAAAACATGACTTTTGTTGCCATCCACTCTTTTCCTTTAAGGAGTATTGAATGGAATTGCAAAAAATAGAAAGAAAAAGTTGTTTTTCTTTGTGCAAGTAATCCAATCCAGAAAGGGAGGGAAAAGTGTATATGAAAGCGCAACACGCACATGGAGAGGGAAAATGCCAAAGAAGGAAAAACCTATTTTTTTTGTTTAGTTCAGCAAAATAGTTTTCTTGACTTTCTTCCAAGTATTAAATGCAGTAGAAAGAGATATCCCTACTTATTGCGGAAATGGATTTTCTATCCATTCAAAAATAAGGAAATAAAGTATATGAAAGTAAACTAGCAAAGAAATGGCTGATCTACATCCATTTCCTTAAAAGAATCATTCCTTGTGTTTAGTGCACTCATCCAAGTGACCGCATCAAAGCTACTTTACGTCTACTTCCCTTAGCTTCTGCTGCTTGAACGAGTTTTCAAAATGGCAGCTTTCCGTCGTCAGCAAAATAAACGCAGAAAAACAAATATTAATAGGACAGGACGGAAAATGACTTCCTCGAAGCGGTAGTGTTTGCGCCTGAAAGGGCTGATATTTGATGAGATATATTTTTTTTGCCAAGTTCCAAGTTCCGCTCAATTTTCAGATGGGATCTTCCCGTTAATGCTTGATGAATCAGTCACTTGAATTAATAAAGAGTTAATTCCCCTCTCGACTTTCCAAGAAGTTCGATGTTGGAAGGAGATATGAAGAGAAAATGAGTAATGGACAGACACATGTGCATTCCATTCCATAAAGTGCAAATTTTAAGCAACGGCTAATCTTTCACTGGCAATGAGAAAAAAGTGTACTATGAATTTTAATGACTGTAAAGTCGTTTGCCTTCTTGCGTGCATGCTCCACCGTGATCGTATAGAAATGGCAGTAATGTGAAGTAGTCGTAGCCGATAGCTACAGATTAAAAAAACTACCTTCAGCAATATCATAATAGTTTTGTACAGGCTCGGCAAAATTGGAATGTAGGTTATGGCCCATAAAAAACTCCACAATTTTTTTTTGTTCATTGCATTGTCCCATGTTTTGGTCCGTTAATAAGTCCGTGCATTTGCAATAAGCGAGTGTACATATGAATATTACTACCCTTTCTAGGGAAATGCAAGGAAATGACAAAAAAAAGTTTTCGCTCTCCTTCTTTATATAATGCATTTACTTAATGAAAGTTACGGGGAGGGAGTTCGTAGCTCAACCCAATTTTCCATTTCAACTTTTTCATATCCTTCCTTCAATTTCCGTCAGTCTAAATTTATACCGGACTCGTTCCATTTTTATCCTTTCATAATCTAGTGTAATTTAATGTCGTGTTATGTCAGTCTAAAAATAGCTGGAATAAAACAGTTTTTACCCTTCCAGTTAGAGCTGTGATGGGAGAAAATGGAAGCCAAGGAGAAAAGAGGAAGAAGAGTCAAGGAAAAACTACGGAAAATTATAGTGCTCCTAGAGAGTTCTGACCTTTTCTATTAGTATTCCTGTCCGAGTTTAACGAACACTTTTTTTATACTTTGTCACTGAAAATTATATCTTGCCAGTAGTGAGCATTCAGCATGATGGGCTTCTATCAATCATATTAAAATTTTTCTGGGAGAGTCCCTCAGTCCCTCTTATAGAGTATAGCACTGGCCACTATCTTGTGCTACCTTTTCGAGGAATTTGCCATAGCAGATTGAATGACTTTTTTCCCTCTCTTCTTCTGGCCACGCCGCCACTAAAAAGGAAAGTTCAGCTTAGAAAAGTCGATAAAAGAATGATGTGCTCCATTTTCATTTTCCTTTTTGCTTTACTCCGAGAAATTTCGGTTTTTTAAATGATTTGTTATTATTGCCAGTTATGGTGAAAGCATCTATTCTCCCTAAAGAGCTGCTAGGCATTCAAGAAGCTATAAGATTGGGAACGTTCCCTCCCCCTTCCCTTTGTCTTTTTTTTGGATATCGCCTAAAATGTAATATCTATGTACATATTTTCTCCATCAACTTTTCGAGGAGTCACTTTCATTAATTTCAAATCATTCCTTTTCCTTCTTCTCAGTGGAATAATAATATGAAAAGGATTTTGATGATGGTCCTCCCACTAAGAAGAAAAAACTGAGGAGGTATAAACTGTGTAACTATTTTCGTTCGTTTAAGCATGCTTCGGAGTCATAACCAGCCACAGACAGGCACACACATAATAGCACACCAGACTCAGCATGACTTTACGACTTTCTGATAAATATTTCTTTTCATTTTCTCCCTCGCTGTTATTCCCTCCTTTCTTTTCTGCCAGACCAAAAAGTTGCGGTTCTGCTTGATCATTCCCTTCCCTTATATACCTTCCACCAGCATATTGCTTTTTCCAAGCTTTTCCTTTTTTCCTACATTTCCAGGAAATGGAAAAGATCCACTTTTATTATTGCCGTTGCAAACATAAAGAAAAAAAAAGAAAATGGGAAAATGTTCGTGGATATTGCAATAGATGATGGTGGTGGCTGTGGCAAACTTGTGTGGAGGTGGTGTGGTGTGATCGCCCGTTATACGTGATCTCCTAAAAAGCGATATGAACATAATTTTCATTAGCGTTCCTCGGCTTCTTTTCTCTTCTCTTTTTTGGATTCACATCCTCCAGCCTGTACTGCGTTATTGAGGTGGGGTTGAGCATAAAAAAAACTTCATAGCAGCTCCCTTCCAATATTATTATGAATGAAGGAATTATAGCGGAAGGAAATGAACACAGAAAGTTTTACTTTATGGCTCTTCTCAACTGTTTCGCTTCTAGTGGAGAGGAAACTGATTGAAGACAAACTTTAATATTTTTACCTGTCCTCGTACATCCCATCAAAGGTAAGTTTATTGCTATTAAGCTACCTCAAAAAACGCCGAGTTTTGTAGGGATGAGCCACTCCCAAAGTAGAAAATAGCTGCACTCCAAAAATATATTTTTTTGTGGCTGAAGCGCTCTGGCATGTACAAAAGTATAGATTTCTACTTTATTAAATTACTATCTGCGCCGGCCTAGCTAATCTTACGGAGTGCTCAGTTTCCGCTGACCACTGCCACTGCCCAAGTTTACCCAAACAAGGATTGAGATACGATTTCTTTTTTCTCGAGAAAATCTCCCAGAAACGTGATACAGTTTCTCAACCTTTTACATTCATTCTTACTCCAAAATATTTTTTTGACTATTGAGCGTACACTAAAAAAATCTGAAATGTTTTGCTCCACCCTCCTCAGTCCTCCTTCAGCAATGTAAAAATGATACGTGTGTACAAAACCCCATTTACTTTACATTTGATTAAACAAGTTTCTCCGTAAAAAATCAACTTTTAGCTTCAAAATTGTCAGTAGTTTCAGTTTGGAGAGGGTGCTTTCACTGGTTTTGTACTTTTCCGATGATGCATACCTACTTCCACTTGTCCTTCATACCTTATTCCCTCCCAATTTTGTGCGCCTCAGAGTGGAAGGAGTATCTAATGCGATTATATTAGATGGAATGATTGAGTGATATGGAATGGAAAGAAGATTTCGCGTCCTTCATTTTCATACCGTTTTATTTACCCTTATATTTATAACGTAAAAAATTGGTACAAAGTTCTTCACGAATATATCTAGCATAGCTACTACACAGCAAAGGAACACAGTTAAGGCTTGACAGCCAGTGGCAGTACATTACACACGTGAGCGGATTTTCAAATTGGCATTGAAGCAAGTTTACATGAGCCAATCAGTACACGATCTTCTTGCAATCATCCTTTTCGACATTAATGCACGTAGTTTGTAGT
This sequence comes from Acrocyrtus sp. NNG-2020, assembly GCA_027744115.1. Lineage (NCBI taxonomy): Eukaryota > Metazoa > Arthropoda > Collembola > Entomobryomorpha > Entomobryidae > Acrocyrtus > Acrocyrtus sp. NNG-2020. Next base: position 10,296 of record JAHZND010003349.1, on the reverse strand, counting down.
TATTTAAATGTAATTTCCAAAAAAAAATTGTTTTTCAAAGCTGCAGTTGTAGTGAAGCAAAAGCGACGTGGAATTAACTGCAGAGAAAATCAGGGAAAGCAGTCTAAGTTGAATCTCACACAGACTGTCTTTTTCCCAGAGAGTAGATAGAAACGGGAAAAGCAAATAGGAGACACGTGCATTTTCATGAATTATTAACAAAAATTCTTGTCAGTTATCCTCTTCCTTCTTTAAAATTTCACAGAAGCTCTTGTGTTTCTACAGTAGTCATTTTTATTCTGTCGTTCCAGTTCACATGTGTGTGTATCGACGTGAAATGCATCGCAAAAAGGGCACAAATTCTACAAATAAACGTATGCAAAAAACATGAGTGCTCCTGTTATCCAGAGCTAATTTGAAAAATGGGAATTTCTAAATTCACCGTCACATTCCTTTCTTGACGAGCCGAGAGAAGCTTTGAACAATGCATGAGAATTGGAATTTCTTATTGGCTTGAGTGCCAGAGCTCGATAAAAACAAATAGTCATTTTTATATTTCCTTATACACCAGCCAAAGCAAGCCACACCTCACCTCACCTTCTTCCGATGTAAACATATTTTCCCTTTGCCATGCTGTTAAAAAATGTTCAAAATAGTTCCATAAACGGTTGAACACTATCGTAACTTTTGTGCTGAAAAATTCATTTTTTTGCCCACCATGAAAGCAATAGCCCATTAAAGAAAGAGCCGGCAAATAAACAATTTAAATTATTTAAACTGAAGGAAATTGTTCTTTATATGAGTATCGCCGTCGACTCCGGCTCTTACTGTCAGTCGACGAACATAAATTGCCACCTACTCAAATCCCATTATCAGCGACGCGGCTGGTACTCGTGGTGTGGTTATAGCAGTCGCTGTTTAATGGCAAAACTAGAATTACTGCCAAAAATACTCGGAAAAAAATATCATTCCATTGTAACTCCCACATACCACTGTACACATATTACCCTTTACCAACTTGTTAGGGAGAAAGTGGTTGAAAAATGCATAAATAACACATTGGAAGGGGAAAAAGGAGAATCAAAAAGTTTCAGCAGTGTTTCTTTCCCATGCCTCTTTAGCAAGTTCAATGAGGTGAAAGCATCAACTTTGCTTAAGAGCTGTGCAAAATGCTACATTTAAGAGTATATACCACTTTCCCGTTTCCGCTCTCCTTTAAAAAGAAAGGGCTGCCTAAGAGCGGACAAACAGGAGCCGTCTACCACACTATTGGGTGCCTCTTCTGATAGCGCTTCCTATTCACGGAATACAAAAAGACTATGCTTTCACCATCGGATATGGCCCTTGTATTTTAGGCGTAAACATCTATATTAGCATTATTTAAATGTGGTTTTTGCTAGTCTCGGTTCACATCAAATAACGGCAACTACAATATAGGATGTATACACAGTTCCTTATCATTTACGATTAATGAATGGAAATAAGCGGACTTTTTGGGGTGAAGGAAGGAGAGAGCTACCCGGAATAGCGGTTTGGAGTATATGGCATGCAAAGAGCTCTTGAAAATTGTTTGGAGTAGAGGCAAAACTCGGAAAACGCCCACATTATTCGAGGAGTTCACGTTCTGTTTCACCCAAGTCAACAGTTAACAGGGAGAAGAGCAGGAGAAGATGGACATCATGAAAATCAGCGGATAAGCAAATAGTAGAGCGGTAGCCACAAACAAGCCCAATAACAATATATAACCGATGAGGAGAAGAGTACACAAAAGCCATTCCGTCGCTATTTTCACTGCCACTTCCCTTGTTTTTCATTTCGAAGTTATGTGAAATGCAAAATTCATGACTTTTTTCTACTTCCCTTTCCTTTCCTGAAGCGAAGTGGAAAATGTCAGATTTGAGTGACCGGATAATTATGAAAATTGAGAGAGGATGGAATGCTTTTGATTGAAATTGGAGGCACACAACAACGCACGGAAACTGGGTTAGATCTGGCAGTTGTACAATAATGCACGCTTTGCTCTTCCAACTTGGAAGTTCCAAGTTTACTGAAAAAATTAAGCAGAGAACTGAACGCATTAGTAAACATGCATACGTGCATAGCGGTGGCAGTGTGGCAGCGACGGAAACTGGCTGTGCAGAAGCGTTCCCTGGAGAGCTCATCTTTGGCTACGGACATAAATACAGATATCTGTACAGGGTAAAAAAGGAAACAGGGGATGGGGATGTATTCCATGTACTCCATGTCCGACGTGACTCTGGAAAAGAGCTCATGCTAATTCCAACAGTTCTACAATAGTGACATTGTATCTTCTCTTTAAATACGAATTGCGAAATCCTTTGATTCCCTCTTCAATTCTAATATTGCTTTCATTCTCTCCGGACTTGTGTGCACGTTTCATGTTCCTGGCTTAACAAGTGGGAGAGGGAGGAACGTGGAGGAGGAGGAGAAAGGTACAATTTCAGGAATAAGATACACACAGAGAAACCTTTTCGCTTACACGTTTCCCCTTGCCTCCAATCTTCTCCAAGTGGATTGCAAACAACGGAGGAACAAAAAAATATTTGAAAGGGAAAGCAAATCTGATACCCACCGCCATTATGGCTGTAGTGTGGAAAATCCAGTTCAGAGATTTTCTCTTTGATCTGTGACTCACATACTCCTCCCTGTTGGATCTAAGTTTGTAGTTGTAGTCGGTACCTAACTCATTTTCTGAGATACATTTAATTAAAAGATTGTATAAAAAGCAGAGAAAACCGGATCTCCTTGATCATTCTAGATCTGGATTTGATATTGAGAGTTTTTCGGGGATATAGTCGGTGAAAGCAATGGTGGATAGGAATGTAGAAAGTTTCTGGCTTTTTTTCTGGGAAACCGAAAAGGCTTAAATTAGATGGGAAAAGATGAAGGGAAGGAGTCTCAAGTTTAGGGAGTAGACCTGTCAATTCCTCTTGAAAAATTTTAGAGTCCTTAATTACAAAAGATAGTTTTTCTAACTCCAAAATACTTGGAAAGAAACAACACAAAAAACTCAGACATGCTTTTGTTAAGAGATTCTGAGAGTTCCAATTTTAAAACTTGAAACGAAAACGAAAGTCATAAAGGGGATGGAATAACGTCATTCATTTCATTACTATTAGCAAGATTAAAAATGAGCACAGAGAAAGAAAGCTCGAAAGCTGAGAATGATTTGATAATGATTGGCCAGTAGACGGGCTACTGGAGATTACGAAAATGAAAATCATTAACTTATTGTGACATACATACATCCACCCGTGTATTGGTATTCACAGTAATTCAAAGGATGTCAGAACAACTATGAGTTCCAGCTCCAATCCAATTGACAGAATCGTGTACCGAATTGGAATACAGCAAATAATGTAACCAATAACCATGATAGTTTCTATAAAACTGGTGTGGTACGTATGAGTGTATGCATAAAATCTGGAGAATTCTCAAAATCCACTTAATTTTGCTACGACAAGAAGAAACGCCTTAAAATTCAACTATCGTGCGACAAGTCATAATCGAATTGAAACGACAATCGGCAGTAGGAAACTGACCATGAGAGAGTTATACCTAGGCTAAATTTCATCTTTGATTCAGTATTTATCTTGCTAGAATTTTACAATTTAGCCTCCTT
>JAHZND010003347.1:2185-13535 GCA_027744115.1 Acrocyrtus sp. NNG-2020 | reverse complement strand
AAAATATTTAATTTGTATTTCCTATTAAAGAAAAAGATGTATGTTAGCTCTCCTTCAATTGTAGTTATCTTTAAATTGAACGAAATTGATTACAGTTTTGTAGTCAATCAGCAACCTTTGAATTGTAATGTAATAAAATCTTAAGTAATCTACTCTTTGTCGTTGCGCTCTCTTTACATAAACTCCAATTTATTTTTTATGGAGAAGGAGACATGTTTAAAGTTAACATTGAGTGAGTAATAAAATGAACAACTTCACAAATCATTTTGCTCTCCACAATCCTTCAAATCCACAGTCACAGTAGTCTTTATGATTCCGCGAACCACTCTAACTAATTAAAAATGGAAATGTAGGAATATTGACAATCTCGGACCGCTTACTGCTTTTAACTAACTATTAAACTTTAATAGTGCCATAATATCAAGTTTTCCCTATTTGTTACATGAGAATATTGTAACTGGAAATTTATTTTCGACTTAAATAGAAATATATGTACATCTGCTCGCCCGCAAAACTACCTCGATCTCTCTCGATCAACCACCCATCCAAATTAAAATTCTCAGAACTCTGAAATTGCCAAAAGCCAACTTTTGAACAGTTTTCAACTCAAAATCGGCTTCATTCCCTCGCTCCCACATCTTTCCTATCATAGCCGTATAAAACTACATCGTTAAATTCCATCCTAAAACACAACAGCCTTTTGCTCTATTTTCTATTCCTGTAACAAATATTCTTTTTTCACTTAACTTATTTTCCCCATTACTCCCTTTCCTCTCATTTCCCTTTTATCCCATATGATCTTATTTGTGCCATTACTGTAACAAATAAAGCCATTCCTGTCATTTCCTCCTCCCATCTTTCCAACAAAACAGCAATAAAGCTGAAGGGAAGAGTAGTTCAACCACACCGAAAAAAAAACTTTTTTTTAGCATGTCACCAGTTTAAACTCAATTCTACTTTCAACTCCTTCTCTCACAAACAAATGTAGTCTGCGCTGAAACAGCAATAAAAAATATGCAACGTTCACAGAACAAAACAAATTTTTAAAGGTTTAACGTGACATCCTATCCTCTGTATTTTTTTCTGCTGCATCATACAATTTCACGTGACGATTTTCTCCAGTGACATCGTCATCATCCCATGCCAAGAGGACGGAGTATCATATCTCCCGAGAAAAAAAATATATAATGCTACACATATTGTCGGGGATGATGGGTTTTATGAGCCAGTAAAAGATAGATATTCAGAAGGAGAAGTGACAGTAACAAAGTAGAATGAACCTCTATTTCCTATATCCCAACTGGGAGATATCAACAAGGTGGTGGTGTGCACAGTTGTCATCCCCGCATTTCATTTCTCATAAAGGAAAATTGCTTCTGACTTGTCTTCCTATTTTTCTATTCAATTGATATCTCTTTTCTCCACTTTTTCTTTCTTTTTTTTCTTCGGCTATGAAAAGGGAGACGAGAGTGAGGGAAAAGGTAAGAAAAAAAGTAGAAGAGCGGAGAAGACGATGCGATGGAGTCCCATGAAATACAGTATGAAAAGCGAAGCGTTTTCTTAAGATACAGTTAAAAAAGTTAACTTTTTTTGCCTGAGAAATGATGAGGGGAAAGCGAGAAGAAAAATACAATGCTATTTTTTTCATTCCGCCATCAGTGATATTTTCATGTGACGATGAAAAGAGAGTAGCGTAGGCACGCACACTCATGCACTGTTACCCGTATCGGGTGACAGAACTGCGGAAAAGGCTCATTATTTATATGAAAATAGGCTGAATGAGCTTGCTGACTAAGACGATATGAGAAAGTAGTCATTTTTATTGCTATTGTTGGATTATTATTATGATCAATGATTGCACTTATGAGCGCTAAAAGTTGAGTCAGTTTTGACATTAACTACTGGCTGCGTTGTCGCCTCCTCTGTGCTGCCTTTTCATTTTCCTATTCATTCATCAAAAAAAGCGAAGCCACACATCAAGGTCTAAAAAATACGGCCACAAAGCGTACACACACTTTTTTCCCATTTTTTCATGTTTTTTTTGTAAAAAAAATGATGACTTTTCGGGCTGGTGGTAATAAAGTGATGCAAGTGCACTCCAGAATGGCATTTTGGAATTAGTGGAGGGGGAACCGGCATTAGTTCTTCGATGTCATGAAAGTGCTCACTGAACTGTGCTCGTGTGGAAATACGTGGAGTTTATGAGTTCAGCTTCAGCTAGACAATGATAAGTGGAAGGTATTAGGAGGGTGCGGGTGCTAAGCAAGAAAAATAATTTTTATATCAATGCCAATTCAAAAAGAAGAAAATGAGGCTCCCGCCATGGGACTAATGATGAAAGTGACAATACTAGTAAAAAAACTAAACACTCGTTTATTTTAGGCTATTGATTAGACAACATTTTTTCAAAAATGTGCCCATTTCTTAAAAATGTTTCGTCTATTTTTTCAACTTCGGCGACAAAAATATAAATAAAATTTCATACGTGGCATACTTTAGCTAAGGTCTTTTTTTGGAAGTTGGATGTGCGATAATAGTTTTGTTCAAGGTAGAGTATACATAGTTGGCAATAATATTTCACCCTTTTTCTGCCTTCCCCCTTTTCATCAACGTTTCGGTTTCCCTTTAATTTGATCCCAGCGAAGTCATTTGCGATTCCTTTTCTTGCTTCATTTAGACAGTCATTTATCATCACATCGGAAAAAAATTAATCCTCTGGAAAAAAAATTCCTTTAAAAAATAAAATGCAGCCACACGAGCAAAGCCCACACGTTCCCCGTCTCACATCCCACTTGCATCTTTATTCCCATACATCATTCCGTAAAATTGGTTGTCATTACGAACAGGAGCCATGATGCAGAAGCTTAAATTCCGACCCCTCTCTTGTACTACTCATTCACCCACCCTTGAGTGAACGCTATTTTCATTTGTCATACCGAACTCAGCATTCATTATTCCAGGGACAAAATGCAAAGACGATGAAAGGGCAGATTCACAAGTTCAAAAGTGAGACTCATGTCTCCTGCATAATATGGAAGCTTTATCTCCACCTTCTTTTGTATGTTTTTTAATACTTTTGTCCTAAGCGTGTGCATTTTTTTCGAGTTTCAACTGCACAAAATAAGCTTCATCATCAAAGTAATTAATGGACTTTTGATTATAATCATTATTAGATGACTATGTCATGTCGCCTCCTCTAATGACTTTTAGGATGGAAAAGTACAGAAAACTTTACTAAGCACATTTTTTCACCGATCTCGAATCTCGTCTCAGCATAAGTCATGTCGCCACTCTTTCAATCAAAAAGCTGACACTAGTGAAATGGGAATAGCTGTAATTATAATTAAGTTATGTTGAAATTACTGCTTACGTTAAAATTCCTCCATTTTGCAAGACGCGACAGATAAGCTACACATCCAGACTTTTTTGCTGAATGAGCTAATGATGAAAATCGCACGCCATTATTAGCTCTCCCACACAACAGAATAGGCGTAATTCTTTCCATTTTCTTTCCGTCAACGTCAACTGTTTTTTTAGCATTCACTCAAAATAAACTCAAATCTACATTTTTTTATTTAACTGACAAAGTATATCACGATCTTCTCACATCAAAAGAATTCACCTGATAACATCATCCTCGCATCACGAACATTGTAGACGTTTTGTTATCACTATCACGCTAGCGTTTAGTGAACTTTGCACTTTTTTTTCTTATATAGTGTGCAATCATGCTTAATTTTCAACTAGCAAGAAGATTTACTTTATCTCAGTTTTCCTTTCCATCCCGATTACAAAAAAGTGCTATTCCAGCCAAGAAAAAAACTGGCAACATTTACTTCCGCCCGTCTCATCACTGTCTCCTCTTCATTCCCGCTGCATTACACATCCCTCTAAAAACCAGTATAAAAGTTAACATTCCCGATTCAATGAGAAACGCGAGTTGGACACTATCCTACAATCACATTTCACATCAAGAGTCTGCTCCCCATCCAATTCAATTGAATTCACGTCGTTCCAGCTTCCCTCCCTTCTGCTCTATCCTAGCCTAAATATAGCGTCCCGTGTAGCCGCTCCACAGGAGGTAAACACTTTTCCCCTTTTTTTATCCAGCAAAAATGTATTTATCACACTGCGGACAAAAAGGGGCAAGGACAACTCCAGTCAGTTCTCAGTCACTTTAGCAGTAAAGATAGGGATGAAAATGGCACCGGAATCGTATAAAGAAAATCCAGATATGTCAATAGAGAAAATAGGCGGACTCACACTGCGTAAATTACATACATAAATGTACTCCTAAATACTGCTAACTTGTTCAAGCCCACTCAACCGTCCTACAAGGTTGACATATGACACAAAGACTGGAAATGGAAGGAAACAAACATTTATATTTTTTTTCCTGGAATGAATCTTCCTCTTTTGGGTGTGCGGAAGCCCCACTATCATAAATACTTTTTTGGAGTTTTACTGTCAATTTAATATCTCCGCGAGGAAGATTCGAAGAAGAAAATGCTGAATTCTCTCTCTCTCTCTCTCAGTAGGATGCACTCGGGAATGTGGAGGATATTATCAATAAAAATTCATTTCATATTTTCTCCAGAGATGGATGAGGAGTGAAAAGGGAGAGAAAGAGGGAAAAGGCTGGTGAAAGGAGGTAAGAGGAGAACATTCGCTTGATTTTTTTTAAGACGGGAAAGTTTTCCCACTTAAAAGATAGAGAGAAGGCAGTGGAGCAAGGAAACCACTTGGCACGATCTTTACACATCATACCCATCCAGAGTTCACACTAGTGAAGCCAGTTACGCCATTCTTGTGTAGTGGAGAAGAGGGAAAAAGGGCCTCTCATTGAATTCAATTAAAATCCAATAACTCTCAAGTCTGCTCAACTTACGCCGTTAATCACTTTCCTTTTATTTACACTCCTGCCATATTCCCACAAGCTGAAGAAGTATGCAGAGTTGTTTACTTTTTTACTGCTTCACTACCCCTTTTTCCTTTCAAAATGAGAATAGGAGGAAAGAAGAAGAAGGATCTCTAGTGAAGAGAAGAAAACGGTTTGACTTTTTTTTTCTCTTTTGCAGGCCGGAATGAGAAAAGTCAAGTGGAGGGAAGGATAATAAAATCGGTTTATATGAAATGAGCGCAGCATCACGTTGCAGTGGCTTGTATGAAGCGGGGCGGAAGTGAAAATCCCATTACCACCATGCACAACTCACATTAACACTGGTTTTCACAGTTTATCAACATAAATCGTTGGAAAATAGCGGGAGAAAACAAAATGGGAAGAAAAGCCATCAAAATTGTTTTATCCTCTTCTTAACTTCCCATTTTGGAAAGGAAATACCTAGGGATAAATTAACCAAAAAGGGGTATAATACAGAGCGCATGAGGGACACATGGACACAACAGCCTTTTTTAAACAGATGGACCTCCCATTAATTTTTCTCGAATGGACCAGAAAACAAAAAAATAATTATTTAGCCAGTCCCTGAAAAGTCAGTAAACAGTTTCCTAAATGGGAGTAAACTTTACTTTTTCACTTTTTTTGTTTAGAAATTATTTCAGGTCACACACTTCTTAGGAGGGCACTAATTCTTGTCCATTCTACACAAATTTTCCACAATTGTGCCTTCTTAGCCCTTTCAAATTAAATAAATTTATGAGAAGGGTCGAGTCGTATAGCTCCCAGGATGAGGAATGTTTAATGAAGGGAGTCTTTAAAAAATGTGTTTTTCTTCTGGAGGAGATTCTCTCCACACTCACTCATTCTCAAAAGAGGACATAATTGTCTGGAATTTTAAATTTGCAGCTTTGCAAATTCGCACATCTTCATATTCTATTTTTTTATTCTGAGTTTGTCACACTTTCTCATGCCAGTAGCGCACGTGTTTGTAATAAAATTCACAAAGCTAACAAAAGCAATTGGGAAAAGCCAAACTAAGCAGTTTTGTTAAAAATGTGGATTCCACACCCCACCACAGCTGGTGCAGTTTTCCACTTATTTTCAATTCATATTTACTCTATTTCCCGGCCAGTTTCAGCTAACGCTAAGTGCACTCGTTCCGCCTTCGCGCTAGCACGCTGGAACAAAAACAGTAAACTTCTTTTCTGTCATGTACTCCTACTTCCATTTTATTCTATCGTAGATATTTTTTTTATATTTCGCCAGCCCGAGCCAGTTTTCTGGCAAAGTAAACTGCTTTTTGTTGTGTCAACAGGTGCAAATAATATCGGCTCCGTATGTGAGTCGAAAAACCAGCCAGAATAATACTCTCAATGCAGTGCTGCAACCACAGACACACAATTTCCCTTAAAGTGGGAAATATGTGCGGAAATGTGCCAGATTATGAAAAGCTTACGGTTTTTATTTAATTCAATAAATAGGAATTGCCGCTGCTCCAATTCTGAAGTCATTCATCCCATTCGTTAAATATTTACTCTTTAAAGCGCGCATCTAACTTTTACGTATGTTTGATCACGGACCTACTATGAGCAGACTTCTTCCAGAGTGGAAGTGCTTTTTGAGAGGCGTTTACGTATGCCTTTTGAAAAAAAATGTGTTTACTAGTACCAGTGAAAGTGCATGCTTTTGATGTTTGCACACGGCTAAACTGGCACAGAAGTGAAATCATGGAAAATAATTTAGAGTGATTTATGAAAGGTTCCACTCATGTCAGTGCGCTGCGCTATCACTGTATGCTGATCATGCATTTGTATAATTTTGCGGAAAGTACGACTTCCCATCAGATAAATTGCTTTGGAAAATGGGAGCAAAATTGCACTCTCAAACTTTTCCGACTTACTTACCCACTTAACTCGAAACATTTTTTTCTTATGAACTTCCACATTAAAGAAAAAGTTGAAGGAAACTACTTCAAATGTCAAGCGCGACTGTTAAAATGTGAAATTAGATTAGTTTGTGAGTGACAGGACTACTTAAAAAGTATGAAATCGATTTTTTCTTGCCAGCGTCACAGCAGGAGGTAAATATTTTCACTTAATTTTCGCCGTTCCACTGTCAAACTGTCAATATTTAAGAGGGATTTTGGATTACGCAAAAAAAATATTCGCATAGCTATTCGTATTTTGTAATAATTTCGTGAATTTGAGAAGGGGCGGTCTTGCATCGGTTTTAGCTCAAAATTGCAATATTTTTTTCCGTTTCATGTCATATTTTTGCTTGTTAGAATTGTTTTCATTTTGTAGCAGAAAATTGGCGTGCAGTTGCGTGCCATACTGTAATAAAAATGGCTAAATAAATAATCAGAAGGGGAATTAAACGAGCTTCTCCAACACATTCAGTTCAGAGGAGGGCTGTAATGTGCAGTGTACAACCACGCTAAAAGTAATGTTTACTCAGCCATAAAGGAAAAAGTACAAAAGAGGGAGGGCAGCCGTATTGTAGAAGGGTAAACCTGTAAATATTTCATATTTTTACTTTCCAACTACGCACTTCACTCCTTTCATTACAGTGATTATTAAAAATGCTGCCTTGCCCTTGCCTTGTTAGCCGCTTTTGCACAGTTTTCACTGCTAGTTAGCCATTTCCTTCTTTTGTCCTGGTGAAAAGAAGCGGAGGTAACTAAAAGGGAAAATAAATATGTAAAGGAATTACAATGAAGTCATGTTACTCTTTCCACTCGTATATATCCCTGCAGTTGTAGTAATTATGCAAACAGCCATGAATGGAAAAGGCTGCCCTTTCTTCCTGAAAAAGCTGTACTAGTGCTCATTAAAGTTTCCGCTAAAGTTAATGAAAAGAACGAGCAAAAAAAACTGCTCGGCGAGAATTGTGAAAACGAGAGTGAACTTTTCTGACAGGTGAAAACCTCGTCATGGCGGACTAGTAGGGATATTATGTATGTTCGTACAATATACCCACTTTAGAAATTTAGAACTTTTCCGAGACTTTTTTTTCAAACTTAATATAGCGCAGCAGCGAGTGCAATATTCACGGTTATACTCGGAAAGTGGAAAGTGGGGCGTATGGAAAAAAACTTTTTTTTGTGGGACTCGTCTGGCTGTCATCTGAATTAGATTAGTATTTTAAGTAGAGCAGCTCCCATATGACTTTCACAGTTTAACTTTATTGCACCTTCCCTGAGGTTTGAGTGAGCACGTGCAAAAAACTTTAATTATGGAGGAATACATGGGTTTTAGGAAAAGTTCTTAGTGGATCAGGGCTGTCTCGGAAGGTGAATCGCAGACTAAAGGCCACAAAAGCCATAAATTATGATTTAGCTTGCATGTCAAAGTAATTAACTTGTAAGTAATTATTTACACATTCAGCTGGACTCAGTCAGTGCTCATTAAGTACGCGTGAAGGTGAGCAGTCCTGCTTGACCATCACCTGACTAAAATTGTCAGCTACAAATCTAAATACGTATTAAACTTTATTTTTACAGCTGCGCCGTACGCGCAGTATTAATTTGATAATTCGACGCCGAAATAATTTTTATTTCTTAGTTGCATGTTCTATAAATAGGTAGATAGGTTGTTCTACTTGTTCTCCAATCTACATTGGATTGTGGTTAAATGTACAATTAAACGCAGCAAAGGTTAAAATTTCCATCTTTGACCTACTACCAGAGTATTTCCACCGTTTCCACTTCCACCGTAATTTTTCCGCTGCCAACAATCATCATTTTTTTTTAAAAAAAAACGACAGCCTCGGGAAAATGTAAAAAAAATGTCATACAAAACTTGAGTCCCATTTCCTCCTTGCGGAGAGTGAGAGAAAAAGAGAGAGCACTGCCCTCACTTTGATCATTCCCTTCTCACATTTCATTTCCCAATTTTCACTTATTATCATAGATAACTATCTTATACCTATTCATATTAGGAGAATTAAATTATGTCTATATTTATTTTAATAGTTTCTAATATAATAGAACTGGCTCAAAGGGAGTTTTTTAGCTTCTCTCCTTTAATGACTTTCATTATACTGGAAAGGCCTACTCTACTTTTTTTCCAGACTTTATGCTAAATTAATGTTTAATGCTAAAAGAATCCGGAATGTGTACCGTGTAGCGTTTCACTAGAGCAAAAATTTGCAAAGAGTAGCAGCACAAGACCCTCCTGTTTCCACTTCAATCTTATCTTTATCAAACAGGCGAGTGGTAATTTCCTTCCTTTTTTATACCTATTCATATTAGGAGAATTAAATTATGTCTATATTTATTTTAATAGTTTCTAATATAATAGAACTGGCTCAAAGGGAGTTTTTTTTAGCTTCTCTCCTTTAATGACTTTCATTATACTGGGAAGGCCTACTCTACTTTTTTTTCCAGACTTTATGCTAAATTAATGTTTAATGCTAAAAGAATCCGGAATGTGTGCCGTGTAGCGCTTCACTAGAGCAAAAATTTTGCAAAGAGTAGCAGCACAAGACCCTCCTGTTTCCACTTCAATCTTATCTTTATCAAACAGGCGAGTGGTAATTTCCTTCCTTTTTGAGAAACGCATACCATGCCAAAGGAGATTTTCAGCGAAAAAGCTTTTTTCTCTCTCTCTTCTTCTTCCATCGGAGATAAACAGCAATAAACATTTATTTAGGTATAAAGATAAGAATGACAAAAAAAGTGGAAATGATTTAAGACATTCCTTTTTCTCTCCAGCAAAAAAAATGCATTTTTTTCTTTATTGCTAAGATTGCATCTCTCTCATTTCCATCTCATCACCATCATCATAAAATTATCATGCTAAGAACATTCTGGCAGAAAAAAAAAGTTTTTTTTTCTGTGGGTGGCACGGCACGTCATCCCCACTAGATTTCTTTCTCTTGCAACACGGAAAGGACTTTTTCCTCCCAGGTAAAAAAAAGGATCTCTAGAAATGTTTACAAAATGATAGAATGATAAAGGAAATCGGAAGTTTTAGAATTTTTTTTTGCTGAGTCCCTTGTGCAACAATTTTTCTTCCTAACGGGAACCGGAGAACATAAAACGAAGCACTTTCAAGTATTTTTAGTGGAATCAGCTTTCCTTGCATAAGAAAGTAGGACTTTCATCACATTCCCTTACATTTTTACAGCAAATTCAAAGGAATCACTTTCTTCTTCAACTTTAATGCATTTTGAAAGTTCCGCTGTTTCCCATTCTTTCCATGAGTTTTTTTTCTAGAGCAGAAAAATACATTTTCATTTTAAATGTAGGCTACTGAGCTACCATTTCCCCTTTTTTTCCCTAATGCAAAGCAAATCACACGGAGCCACACAAAAATGTACTTTTTTTATACTCCCTCCGCACGCTACACAAATTTACTTGAAAAAAAATATTTTCCACAATCCCACTCCCTTTGCTTTGAGGCACTACCAGGAAGTGAGGAAAAAAGTATCGTAGTAAAGAGAAAGGCATTTAAAACACATCCATTTTACGTGCCAAAAGACTCTGTCAATAATATTAGCATTCATTCATCCATTTTCTCGTGATGATCCTGCTGGTGCTACGTGTACCGCAATTTTCCACAGACGCTTCCACTATTTTCCCCCTTTTCGTGCCATCATGTTCGTGTCGTTTTCTCTGTCAGTTTTTATTTTGCGGATTCTTTTTTTTCCTTCTCTCTCTCCCGGAAATACTAAGAAAATTTTCACTTGAACAGCTTCTCGAGGTAGATATATGCCCTCAGAAAAAAGTATTTTGCATGAGCGCCATCACTTCCAAAAATATATGTGTCTTGTCAGCCAAAATCGTAGCGGATTTTTTTCTCCATCGCATCCTATATATCGCATGACAAGGATGATTTGCACTTTGATCAGGATCCCTCCTCCCTCTTCCCACTTAGAGAAAGGGAGAAATGCAGTGAAAATTAGCCAAAATCGTAGCGGATTTTTTTCTCCATCGCATCCTATATATCGCATGACAAGGATGATTTGCACTTTGATCAGGATCCCTCCTCCCTCTTCCCACTTAGAGAAAGGGGGAAATGCAGTGAAAATTCATTTACAGGGCAAATGCATGTACTATTTCATCTCTCTAATTTGGACTAGAGGGAAACTCGAATCCCAAAAAATTTGCGAAGGAAAACCTCGAAAAATTGGACTGCTTTTTTTTCCTTTTTCAAAATCCCTCAAAAAAAGTTTCACAAGACCCCGCATATTTTCAGAGGAAGGCTATAAGTGGAGCGTGTAAAGAAAAAGACCTAAATTTTTTTTTGGTGTACACATTTTTATGTGTGTTTGCGTAAGGACCTCGGATTCAGTTTCTCTCCAGCCATTACAGAGCGAGGAGACTTTTTTTTCCGCTACAGGAAAAAGAGAAAATAGTGCAAGTCATGCTTTTTATCTCTTTAGCACATTTTTACTACTCCTTTTCCGCCTTTTTTCATGTGAGAATGCCTCTCGGAATAAAAAAAA
>JAHZND010003346.1:0-17752 GCA_027744115.1 Acrocyrtus sp. NNG-2020 | reverse complement strand
TTGATTGATTGAGTTTCATGTTTCAAGGAATAAGTATCAACAAATTGTACTTAGGCAATGTGTTGTATTTATTATTATTATGTAGCTAGTGACAGTGACATTGGAAATTTGTAGATTTAAATTTGGATCTATCGTAAAGCAATCGATAGTGTAGTTTTAGTTCTCCTGAAGAAGTTAGTATTATCACTAACAAGGAGGGTTGACAGCTGAAGTGAGGAGGGACTGAAAACACTGAAATAAAGATAGCTGACTGGCACCACTGGAACTAAAGCGAACAGAAATTTAACTTTTTAAACTTTAGAAAAGGGTTAGTAAAAATTTGAAATTATAAATATGTAGTTCTAGTAAAGTAGTAAAACATGCGAATCACGATATCACGAATGTGTCAATGTCAAGATCCAATCCAATATCCAAGACAAAAACTATATGATGAGGTTATCATGATTGTTGATTTTATAGCTATAAAGATGTCTTTATCCACATCTGTACTGAGTGAGACTTCAAAAGATGAGGCAGAAACTGAGGAAAAGGAATTGCAGGACTTAATATGGAATCTCATGTCCCATACTGGGCTCCTTTCAGAAATGCAAGGGAGAATTTCTAAGTTTATTGAAGACAATGGAAAGGATAACAAGGTTCATGTAAGCAAAACAGTTTTATGTCTGTTTTAAATTAAGATATTTTATTGAGAGCTTATTTACAACTTTGTGAGACTTAATTATTTCTTTATTAACAGGTAATTCCTGAACGGGCAGATTCGAGGCTGCTAGGTCTCATATTTGAATATTTGCAATGGGTGGGGATGAAACAGACAAATTCGGTTCTTCTTTCGGAATCTCCAGTGGATGTAGATCTCTCGGTATATGAATCAAGAAATGAGGACGATAACTATAAACCGGAATTGTGTAGACTTGCGGAAGAACACAATGATACTCACGAGGAAGAAGAAGAAGAGGAGGACAGATTGTCGCCTTCCAAAAGCCATAACTACTCCAAAGATGAGTTTGAAGAATCAAGAATGACAAGTTTTACTGGTCATCCTTCGGCTAAAGCTGACGAAGAAGATGAAATAGAGGATTTAGCTAGTGATAATGATAATGAAAACAAAGAATCTGAAACTAGCCATGAGAAGAAAGAAGTGTCAGAACAGCTCAGTAAACAAGGGTCTGAGAAAACAAGCAACTCAGAAAACAGAAGAGAGGTTGTACAGAAATCAGAGTCACATGAAAAAGATAACACAAGGAAATCCAAACCGGAAGTGGTTGATAGTGGTAGTGAAAATCAGATGCTAATAGATTTCAGCTCTCCAATCGCAAAGTCGCGTCAAGCTGACCAAATGAGACCTCACGTTACAGTTCGACATAGATTAGATCTTGACGAAGTAGAAGCAGATCCGTTTCAAAGTCCTAGAAGAGGTGTATTAGAGGATAAGAATGAAACATATAATTTCTTTACTTCGACTGAGGCTGGCCCAGCTGCTACAAAAAAATTTGGCTTTGCCAAGCCAGTAGCAACTCCACTAGGAAAAGTTGATGAACCTCCGAAACAAATAATTAATAGCGATAAGGTTGCTGAAGGGGGAGGTGACGGACTCATTTTCCATGAAACCTCTGTTAGCGAAGCCTCAAAGCAAGCCAAGAGTGATAATCCTCAGAAGGACTTAAAGGTAGGGGAGGTTGAAGATAAAAGTGTCAATATTAACAAGGATGAAGTTGTGACAAAGATGGTTTCTCAAGTACCTCCTGAGGATGACTCTACCTCCGATTTTATGGAATCTTTAACTATAGAAGAAGATACACAAGATGTCTCGATTCCTTCTGATACAAAAGGAATGTCATCTTGCGAACATGCTGTTAATTTAAAATAATAAATATTTTTTCTAAGGTATGTGAGCTCAAAAATAGAGTCAATGTCTTAATTTCAGTATAGGAAATTTATTTATTTTTCTGTGTACTTTGTAAGAATGATTTTCCAAAGAAATTGTAGTGCCATTTTGAAGAATGAAAGTGAAACAATTTTTATAATTTTTCGGAAACATATCGTTTGGTGGTAGGGGATGCGTGGAGCACTGAACAGTTCTTATAAACTGCCGTTGTAATATTCAATGAATAAAAATACTGTAAAATCATAATGTTTGAGGTATAATAATAACTTTTTATAGGGAAAAGTATTGTATTTACATGTAAACAAATAACGAAAGTCAGCTACCAACATGTTAAATATCTTATCATGATGTCATGTTCAGTTGAATATTACGACAATTCCTGATTTCATATTTAAGAATCACATTCCAGTCTAAAAGAATGACCCTTAACAGAACCCTGCATTTCCTTGACCCGCTCTAGTCCTTCTTTAAATTCTTTAACTTGTGGGCTAAGTTTAACTGCACGCGTCATGTCTTCTACAGCTTGGTCGAAGAATGCTAAAATAAAATATATTTCAAAAAAATAAACATTTAGTATTAGAAGTGTTGTGTTGATTACAACTGCATAATTTAAAATAAACTGAATTTACGTGCTGACCTAGTCGATAAGTAACTAGTCCTCGATTGTAATACGCATATGGAAGAACATCATTAAAACTTAGGGCTTTGGTATAATCCTGCATTGCTCCTTCGAAGTCCACATCCAAATATTTCAGGTATCCGCGATTATTAAAACCAAGTGCAATTAAATCTTTTCGGATTATCTTTGTCCCCAACCATTGCTATCCTTTCAGGTAAATCTTGTTTTGGCAAATTTTTCAGTGCCACTTCCAGCCATTTAGAGTACAACTCTTGTCCATCCTTAAACAGCCGCAATTCTTCAATACTCTTTTGAATAGTCCCGATTTCGAAGTACACCTGCTTCAAGACGAGAGTGTCCTCGCAATCCAATTTTTCGATTTTACTCCGTAACTCTGATAACCTTGTGGGAACGTCAAATCTGCCGCATGACACTGCATAGTCTGAACCCTCATCCCTCTCCGCTTTACAGCAGCCTTCACCTTCCCCGGGGGAAATTTGTATTCTCCGTTCTCCCTTGTCAGCTGTATCCTCCATTATTAAAATACTTCTGACACCGCATCGTCTGAACCCTCATCCCTCTCCGCTTTACAGCAGCCTTCACCTTCCCCGGGGGAAATTTGTATTCTCCGTTCTCCCTTGTCAGCTGTATCCTCCATTATTAAAATACTTCGTTCTTAAAACCATTGTGAACATTAAAAAGATTAACACAAATCACTAATCAGTTGCTGATAAACACACGCCCAATTATTATTGTTTCCTCTTTTTTGGCTGTGTTTTGTTTGTTTGCTGTCAACTGTTCATCATGTTTGTTATTGTTTGCTTTATCTCAGTATTCATAATTGTGTCTCAATGTACCCCACTACTGGGCGGGATCAAAGATTTGAGACTCAAAAGACGGAAGGACAGGTGAATTATTCCCCGACGTGTCGGAATTATATTGACAAGACAAGTGCTATGCTACTAANTGTCTCAATGTACCCCACTACTGGGCGGGATCAAAGATTTGAGACTCAAAAGACGGAAGGACAGGTGAATTATTCCCCGACGTGTCGGAATTATATTGACAAGACAAGTGCTGTGCTACTAATACCCTACCTGCTCTTCCTTCCGAACATTCCAGCTTATCCCATCCTTTTTCATAGTGCTCTGCTGGATTTTCTCCAACATATATACTTTCCTGCTTTTCCTGGAGTTGCTTTCGCTTACTTTCACTAGTTTCACTATTCATCACTTTCTCCCAGAAAAGCTGCTGGACTAGCTTGGACACTGTCGGACTGTCCACTAATCGTAAATTAGGTAGTTTGTAGTAATTGCACTGTGGCAAGTATTTAAGGTCGAAATGATAAGTAAAATTTGGATAGCGATAGTCGATTTAGTATAATTTAAGTTTTCAGTTTCATACCTTTACCTGTAGATGATAGACTGTGACCTTGACGGAGGATTATTTATTTATTTAACTTTTTAAAATGCCTAAGTTCTCGTGGTCCGTTATACTCAGCGCTTTTTTTCTAGCGTACATAGGTCATTCAATTTACAGTTTAGTTTCAATATTCGTGCCCCCTACATGTACTGAGAAGCACTGTCTTAAGTCTTATCTTGCCACTAAGCCAAATTTACAAGCTATCTTTGGAACCACTCCAAAGAGCTCGGTGCGTTCGGTACGGGATCTCACAATTGTACAGCGATGGGCACCATTGGATTACAGCGCAGAATTGATCTCAAAGTTAGTAACAAGAAGAAAAACTTACTTCGAAGAAGTACTGTAAGAATGTAAAAAATGAAATAATTAATCTTGGAATTTATTTCTCTTTAGAAATGTCACAGTTCCACTACCCCGAAGTACAAGACGAAACGGCACGTTGTATATGTACGCTTTTGTGTTCCCGTACAAAGGAGGAGATGACTGGGAATCGGATTTTCAATCGAAGGCGTCTATGATGGCACACTTTCGGTTGACAGAATTCTTAGTCGAACAAGCCAAACCAATTAACTTATTGAATAGTGGAAGTAAAGAGGTAACTTACTTAAATGGAGATTGCCTAATTGCCTATAATTATTATTGCCTATCCGTATGGAAAATGCTAAAATGACAGTTTTAATTTCTACTTAGTCTGAAACTAAAACCTCGAATAAAGATAAAGGCAAAGACATTCCAAAGGATAAACCTGTGACGCATATAGCTAAGCGTCTCAGGTTGAATATGATGACAGAACCTCATGTATTACCAAGTAAGGACTTACCAATGGACTTCGCAAGCTTAATAAGGTAAGATAGAAATGTTGTGACATGCAATTTGATGGTTATGAAAGAAACTTTCTGATAGGGTTAGTTTTTTAGTTAATATTTTGCTTGTTTTTTAGCTTCATCTCTTCAGATACGTATCTGCCACCAGTACGATTCGATAAATTTGGCAGTCGACTACATGACTTTTATGTAGTTAACCAAACGGAGGAAACATATGAACTTCAACTAGAATTTTCACCCGCTAGTATTGGGTATTTGAGGTACTTTTTGCAAAATTTTTCTTTATGTATTTACTTGCAGGACGCATTGACGTGCAGTACTGCAGTTTATATAATATGTAATTAATTTTGAATTTTGGTTTAAATGTACTTTTCCCATTATATTAAAGATTAGCGCAACAGTTTCAAGCTGCAATGGAGACTATGAAAACACTGGGATTTTCAGCAAAGGACTTGGATGAAGTAAAGGGAATATTTTCGGATACAAACGTATATTTGTTGGCTGTAACAATGTTTGTTGCATCGATTCATGTATGTTTATACTGCAATGCTCTAATTAAGTAAGGTAGTTTTTACTCTCGGAGCTAACTGTTATTTTTTAAAACTAATTTTCAGTTAGTAACACTAAAATGCCCCGGCTACATGTCGAATACAAAGTGATACCTCACTAATTCACGCTGATGTAATAACGAAGATTCTAATATTCATTCTTAGATGTGGAAAGTAACCAAAGCGTTTAAAATCAAAGTTAAATTTGAAAGCATCATTCCTCGAGTTACATTTGGAAAATTAAGCGAAGCAGAGAAGCAAACAGCGCAACATGACATAGAAAGCATGAGATATTTATCTTACATAATGTACCCCCTGTGCATTGGAGGTGCTATATATAGTTTGCTATATGTTCCACACAAAAGGTAGTTATTTCTTAACTTAGAAAAATAATTTTGTCAGTAAATAATTCGTAGTCTTAATCATCACTTTTATTTTCATATGTAGCTGGTACTCCTGGACGATTCAAAGTCTTGTGTATGGAGTATATGGATTTGGGTTTCTTCTCATGCTGCCACAATTATTTGTGAACTATCGTCTCAAAAGTGTTGCTCATTTGCCATGGCGTGCGTTCATGTACAAGGTACTGTCTTCTCTAGACACTGATTATATGCATCAGTTGTGCAATGTGCACATTATATAACCGCATATCATCTCTTTTATGGACTAGGCATTCAACACATTTATCGATGACCTGTTTGCTTTCATCATCACAATGCCAACAGCTCACAGAATGGCATGCTTTAGGGACGACATCGTGTTTCTGGTTTACTTGTATCAGCGATGGTAATGAATTAGCTAATTTAATTTTATCCTCGCTACCATTGTGAGAGATTTGAACTAAAATGAAATTGACAAATGACTTTTACAGGTTATATCCAGTAGACAAAACTCGACTGGACGCCGGTGGAGAAGTGGAAATAGAACTTGCAGAGCCAATACAAGATAAGAAGACCAAGTAAAAACCAGAAGCAGTTATGTGATTTTTGTTGATTTTAAAGTTATGTTACTTTATGTAAAGTCGCTAATTTGCAAAGATGACTCCCTCACTACTTACCGCGCCGCCACATCACAGTAGAGAAATCGTAAATAAGTAGTTGCACTCAAAAGTTAGGAGTAAAGGTTGTGCTGTAATTAATAGTAAAATAATAGTAATTTATGACTAAAAATATGTTTATTGAAATCGCACAGCATCCATAAGTATTTGGCTACGTACAACTGGTAAGTATAAGATAGGTTAATGGTCACCTAAACTAACATCAAAATTTGTAATCCTTATAGGAGTATAGTAGCATAACGTATTAATTTGTGTTACATCTATGATCTATGAACATACAATCTTTTAAGCATTTTACACTCTAGCAATTAATAGCGTCAATAAAATATCTCGGACTTGGTTTGGTGGTGCTATAAGATATTACATGTAAAATGTAGGTGTAGATTTTATGCGTGTAGCGGTCATTATTAGCGTTTTAGGTGAAGTGACTTGTATTTTGGAAATTGTCTCTGCACTATATACTTTATAATGATAATCTTACTCAAGTCGTCAACTAAATTATAATGCACACTTCCTTTCTTCCCAATGTCAATTGTTCTTCTCTTCTGGCGTCAGAAAAAAATTGCTAAAAGTTGTCAGTGTATTTTCAGAGTATACGTGTATAGTTTTTTATGTTGTATTCCCAGCTAATATTTGATTTGGCGCTAAGAATGCATAGTAGTGTTGCAAAAAGGTAAAAGTCTGTGAGATTATGCTGATTTATTCAAGTTACAAGTTATTAAAGATACTTTATGTACATGTACAATATACATACACGTAGTAAAATGCAGAATACGATTTTTTGAGGCGTGTACGCAATCACCGAGTTTATTTATCAGCAAAATATATTTTTGTGATTTTCAGCACCATGTTCTTTTCACCTTTTCTGCTGATTGCTCAAGTAGTCCTCACAGTTTCTGTTACAATATAGCATCTCCTCCTTCCACCTATCATCTCAATTTGAACATTTTACATTATTATAGGATAATCAGACTATGTTTGCACAAGCATAAATTATTCCATACTTAAATTAAGTACTTCAACTATATAATTAATTACGTGGTGAATGTTTCCTTAAAATATTAAATTCGTTGCAGAAAAGGAAAAAGTCTCCAAAACGGTAGGTGTGTCTCAACGTGCCCCAAAAGGATATGTGCTTGCGTTGCCATCTCCGTACTTTAGTTTTCTCCGACGGCTGACGCTGAGTGCGCCGCCAGCAGAAATGCTAAAGCTACACTTTGTGCTAAAAAGACAATTGCAGTTTTGCAATAGTTTATTTCACGGATATCATTTCATTTTACAAACCAGATAAATATGGGATGAATAATTGAATAATTTCGAGTTAACCCATCTTTCCCCACATCCAAGTAAACAACAGTTAATATTACGAACGAATGATATTGATAAAAGTGGTGATAAAATGTTTTCAGCTCTAGCAATGAAATGGTCCATATCTTCACATAATTTAAGTACGCTAGTAATCATTTTACTTTGTTTTGTTGCGCTGCAATCCGATGTGTGTCGGCATAGGTTTTTTTAGTGCTCGGGGACGTTATTTTCAAAATAAAATATTTTTTTTGGCAAATCTGGTTGGTTGACTGACACGAAGAAATGAGGAATCTAAAATTGCTTATCTCGTTTCAGCTAGTAATCTTTGCATTCAATAGGGAAGGACTGTAAAATTAGTAATCTAAGTCTATTTACAAGAAGAGAACGTTAGATAATAATAATAAAGTACAGTGCGAGTTGTATCGTTTGACTGAACAGGTACGTTATACTATTCACATAAATCATACTCATATACTGGTGCCCTATTCTCATTCCAGATATTATTTTTCTATCTGCTGAGGGAGTATAGGATATGCCCTATCCTATATCTTCCTTTCTTCATCCTTCATCCGGTTCTCGACTATTGCAGTTAGTAGCTGGAGGACACTTTAGCTGTTTTCTTGCTGAGCTGCATTTGCGGCGGCAGATGCTGCTTCTACAACAAAAAGGAACATTTATTAGTGAAGAGAGAAAGCTTCCAGGAAATATTCTGTGTTCGAGCATAGAGCCATATAGAACGTCAGAAAATAGATTTCCCTTTTCAAAGTATACATGACAGGGAAGACAGGACGTGTAAGGTTCCTGTTTCCAAATTAACCGGTATTTAGAATAGCAATCGAAAAAGTAAAATCCGGAGTGTAGAAACTCATTTCCCAGAATTTTCCATATCCTCAGAATTTTAATTAGGCTATTGATGAGGATGTATTAGTGCTCACTTTTCACCATTGTAAACTGAACCTGAGTGTGAACATGAGATACTGCCATATCCAGAGAAAGGGCGAAAGGCTAGCCTTCTGTGTACATAAAGCAACCTCGGGTGAACTAACTCAGACACAAACCTCACAACTTATTTGTTTGGGGCGAAATGAGTTTTTCTCGGAAAGATATGCATGATTTGTCAAGAGAGCTTCGCTAACTCCAGAAAAAGCAGACACGTAATAACTATCCGGCAGTGCCAAAAGTCCTCCTTGACTTTCACTTGATTGATGTACATTCTTACAATAGATAAAGCTGTTCTCCAAGTTTATTTCTGCTACACAGAACTCATCGATAGTTCCCCTTTCCTAGCAATTCACCCATCCATCTATCCCAGAGTCCTCGGAACTCCAAAGGGGACACGGCATCGAAAAACTTGTTCACATTCCCGTGTACCCAATCTCCCATTGGGAGAAATGAGGAAAGTATTAGACAAAGTTTGCTTACAAATAAATAATTTTTTTTTCTTCCTTTCCACTTCCATCACAAAAATCTCAAGATTTATTCCACTGTGAGTTAACTCTTGACTGAAATTTAGAAAATCCAGGAAAACTTCCATCACAGCTCATACCCCAAAACATCGCAACATGCTAAAGTACAGTCAGTTTTTAGAATGATCTAGGTGAAAGTACAAAGGGGAGGTGAAAGTAAATAAAACTTATTTTGGATTAGTATTTATTGCAGAGCATTACTCCTTCTTCCCAAAAAAAATCCACAAAGGTAAAATAACAAATGGTTAAAAGTCACACAAAGGAATTGGGATCTTATAGCTAGGAAAGACAGGAGAATAGTGCTCCGAGTTGGCCAAGCCAGGTAAGACAGGAGAATAGTGCTCCGAGTTGGCCAAGCCAGGTAAGACAGGATTACTATCATCGATGCAAGAGAACATCGAAAAGTTAAGTAATAAAGAGAACCGTGGGGATGCATTGAGGCTGTAGTTCCACTTCCACTTCCTCCTTTCTTTTTTTACTTCTGTGCCAACAGATCAACTCAATTTATCCGAGGAAATAAGACAGCCCGATTTGTTGGGAATTCAATTGAGAGCCAGGCAATATAACTTTATATAGCGGGCATCCACCAGAAACTTGACTAGGCAGTTTCACATTGATGTAGTTCTCTTTCCCTCACTAAAACGAAGCTTGACTTTGGCAGTGTTTTTTAGGGTGATCGAAGAGCGAAATACCTGCAGCCTTATAAAACTCTGAAACTATATTGACGTGCTCCAAGTGCTGTTTTACAGAGCGCTATATATTGCTATTGCGCTAATGCATGAGAATGGCATGCATTCCATCTCGATAGCTACATTTTTACCGTTATCCTTCCACATTTCCAGTTCCAGCTAAAGTGGAAGTGGAACTGCGTTATGGTCAGAGAAAAGAGTATTAATCAAAAAGGGAAAAGAACTTTTTTTTTCCAGGCACTATTAGATTGACTGCTACCTTTTATGTTACCTTTGGAGAAAGTCATTTTGCCGTGGCAAATGGCTGTTCTAAAGATACTCTAAACTTCGGGCGCAATTCATATCCCTACCAATATGCATCAGTGGTGGGAATGGGTTTTGCTTTTGTCAAAAAGTAAAGTTGGTTAGGGATGATCAGATTCCTTGGCGTAACTTAAGTATCAGAAAAAAAGAGAGAGGATCGTCAGGGGATTCTTTTTTAGAACACTTTATACTCCAAGCAAAAAAGGGCAATTTCTTGGAGTAGTAGTGCGGAGGCCAGAAGGAAAGCGAGTGAAAGTGGAGTCCAGATAACTAAATAAACAGTAATATGCAAGGACTCGTGTAAAAACAGAGTGAAAGTGGTGTTCCTCCAGAGTGTATTTTCTATTTGTTTTCTGCCTCTCATGTGACTTTTGATTTCCCATTTTTAGCTCTTCGCGCACTTCCCGAGGCATGCTATTATCAGCTTTATCGTCTCCTTTCTGCCCCTCATGATCATCCTGAGAGAGCTGTTTGCTGGAGAGTTAAGATATGTAATAAGTGTTCGTGCAGAAGTTTCCTACTTCGCCACAAAAACCACCACCTCTGTTTTTTTCACTTAGGCTATAACAGCTTCCTTTAAAATTTCATCCGGCTCATTCATTCCCATGTCCTGCTTTAAGGATTTCCCTGACTCAGCACACTCTTCTCCTCTATTTTCGACGACAATCTTATAACAGTGTGTGAGAGCAGCTATGTGCCATATCTTTTTTTCGCAAGTGTGCCGCGGCAGCTGCTACGATCTCGGTTTTTATAGGAGCCACTCACAAGCACTCAAAACCACACTCCGGATTTCCCACGATAACTTTTTTTCTATTCTTTTGTCAGGTAGCTTGTATGCTGTAATTACGCTCCTAGTAATTGTCTTATAATGTCAGTGCGGCCGCTTTAATCCGAGAACTATCCGTCCCCAAAGC
Source organism: Acrocyrtus sp. NNG-2020 (assembly GCA_027744115.1). NCBI lineage: Eukaryota > Metazoa > Arthropoda > Collembola > Entomobryomorpha > Entomobryidae > Acrocyrtus > Acrocyrtus sp. NNG-2020. The sequence goes on along the minus strand of JAHZND010003346.1, from coordinate 6,717 downwards.
ATTTTCAAAAAAAAACTAGCTTGAGATTACTCCTGGCACATCTTCACTTTCTCTAATCTTGACTTTCACTGGTTGTCAATTTTTTTCTTAACTTTTTTTCCTTTTCTCCACTTCTCTCCTGACAACATATAAAAAAGGAAGTATCTCGAATCTGAGGAAATAGGGACAGTATAAGATATGTCGCGCTTTCACGAGAAGAAAGGATTAAATCCGCTCTCAGATTGACACAGAATGGCAAAAATCTCAAATAAAATCTTATCTTCAATACTGCCAATTGACATGAAAGCGGCCTATACTCGCCTTAATTATACCCGCTATTTTTGGATTTGGCAAACGTGCAACTTTTTTTAATATGCAAGTTTACCGCGAGATAAATGAAAATTCAGGAATTTCCCAACAATTTATTCCAAGACAGACAGTAAATGGAAAGCCATCCAAAAAGAGTATCTTAGCCGCACTGCTCACTGCTAACTCATTCATAAGTAGGCACGCACGATGTCTTTCCCAAGGCAAAATGGGATTTAGGAGGTGATTGGTATGCAATAATAATGGAATTCATTCTATTGTGTATTAGAAAGTGAAAACAGAGAATTTGGAATTTTCCTCCCGCAAATACTTTCTTCCCCACACATGCTACTCCATCGTAAAATAGTAATGGGAATTTTTTTTTCTAAAAATAAAAACGCGCCCAAAAATATTCTCTCGTTTGGAGGGAAAAGACAGAGAGAAAGCTAGTTTGTGGGAAGAGAAGGAAAGGAGCTTGTGTTGGAGGAGTAATAATGGAAGCATGAGTCAAACGAAACCCTCTTGGGATGAAAGAATGACATTTTTATTGGATCTTGTCGTTATCTCTCACCACTTGCGCTAACTTTGTCCTCCGGTATCTTCTAATCCGCTCATTTCCCCAAAATTCGTGAGTAGAGTTCAGAAATCTTTTTAAATCCTTCTTCATCACCACAGCAGCAGCGTCTTATACGGCAGCTGAGCATCTAAACCAGTCAGTCAGCCACAATCTATCTTCTGCTCATCCATTTATTTACGTCTTATAACATGCGCTCCGTACATACCTGGTGCCTACACAATTTTGCTCATTTCAGCTCTTTCCCTCCCTCCCAAAATAAAAAAACCCCACATAGTTCATAGTTTAGCAAAAAAATACGCCACAATTTCGGAGCAAGAGGAAGAGCCACCCAACCGAAACTTCTCCTGAATGGGAAAGCAAAGCCCGTGGTTTTGATTATGTCTTTGTTGATGGCTCAGGAATTTCACTTAAGGTGAATCATTCAACCCATTCAAATTTTCGCTGCTCCTTTTCAGCCCTCCCTATCCCCCGCAAAATAAAAACTTTCCCCATTTGCGAGCTTCTTCTTCTTCTTTGGCTTTTCTCAATTTAATTTTCCATTCATAGCTAAAGTACGTGTACTCGTGGAGGAACATGCCATTCCCACTCCTTGCTTACATACTTGTGGAGTTAAATAAATATGCAAATGTGGAGTTAATCTACGTGCAGTTCACAAGCCCGTCCTGATTGGCGGACTCCATAATTTGGTTAGCTGTGGTGGGAGGAACACAGTCTTTAATCATTTTCTTGACGTATTAGTGAGCCTGCCGCCGCGGAGTATCACTCTTTCAGCAGTAATGTCTCAAAATGAGACTTTTCCGAGACTATGTCCTAAATATGCAAAGGCGCACTTTTTTCCTCCGCTCTCGCCCTATTACTCATGCATGCCGCTACATGCTGCCTATCCGGAGGGATGGAGGATGGAGTGATGGAATGATTTGCTTGAAGAAACTAATCAAACTACACATTCCAGTATTCTCTCGTGAATTTTGCCGTGAACCGTGTACTTAGCTCCGACTCCAAAATTCAGATGTAACTACCAAATTTTCCTGAGCAAGAAGAGCCCGACAACGGAGATAAGACAGATTCTCCGGGAAACTTGGCAGGGATATTATGAGAGCGAAATGAGACTTGCATTATAATGCAGCTCCGGTCTGCGTAGTGAAAGTGGATTTTTGTAGTTGAGTTTTAAGATGGAGATGAGCTCTCACGAGAAGAAGATAATTTCGGCTGATGATTCACTCATCTTGAAGCAAGCTCTGCGATGTAATAGAATAATAATGTGTGCCGAAGAATCGCGGCGAAGCTGCAGATATATCCCCGGACTCAATTACTCTGTTGTGAGCGGGGACTTCCAGGAGACTGATTACCCTAAAGGAGCTGTACAGGGAGAGAGGCGAGGGATAAAGACTTACCAGCAGAGATCATTCGCCATTTCGCCTTATTCTCCATAAGATGATTAATCCAGGGTCGGAGCACAGGTCCGTAGTTATGGTTGGATCCACTTTGCAGTGGAAAACTGGGAGTTCGCGAGCTCAGAGGAATTTTGCCCATAGCGTCCATCGAGCTGTTCGTAGAGGATGATGGGAGCGACGATGCAGTTTTAATACAGTTCTCAGACTCAGTCCGTCTTTCCTTTTGTCCAGGGGAGCCGGGTGAGGAAGAGAGGTTCTGGAAGGGTTTTATTTGGCTTTTACCTTGGCCCAGTCGACTTGGTACAGGAGGAGGTACTCTCGAAACTGCATTATTGTTATTGTTACTGCTACTAGCGCTGCTATTATCACTATTGTTCGTGGCGGAGGTAGATGATGAATCGGTCGGAGGGGCGGGATCATTGTTACTACTGCTATTGTTATTACTAACTGCGTTGCTAGAACTGTCACTAGGTTTGGTCACATTGTTTTTACTCGCTGTAGCGTCGCTACCAGCCGTCTTCGCTGTAAGTGGCGTTGGTCCAGAAGAGTCGTCAACATTCAAGACAAAGTCGATCAGATCAGTCATTACGTTCAAGCTCGGTTCAACGATAAATTCAATGAAGCTAATTTGTGACTCCGGCACCATCACATTGCTCCGGTCACACAGTGGGCTGAAAGGAAGACCTAGCTTGAGTTCTTCATCTCCCTGGAGAAAAAATTCCTCTAGGATTGTGTCCGCAAATTTTTTGTGCATCTTCCAAGGTTTCCCCGGATGAGAAATATCCGCCGTGTGCAGCAGCAGGCTCATCAGAGACATCGTTGTAGTTGATGAAACCCTAGAAAAACGCAAAATTTACCTCATTTAAATAAGTCAATTCCAACTTTAAACATTTTCCCTTCCACAAAAAAACAAAATCTCGTCAAAAAGTAAAAGTAAGCATGACCTGATAACTGTACCAACAAAACAACTCATTTTCCCTAAAAGTCCCATTTCAAAAAACCCACTTTTTTATGATGAGATTTTCATCAGCAAAAACGCAAAGAAAGTTTAGCGCCTTATTCACAACAGAAAATTGGCAAGAGTAAATTATGTGTGAAAATGAAATGTGTCAGGGCAGGGGAAACAATCCCCGCCGGAAAATCTATACTCTTGTAGATTAATTCCCGTCGTTAGCTCAACTTTCAACTTCCTCTCGTACAAGATAAAAAAATTATTCGTATTCTGCTCAGCACAAAGAGATTACAAAATGCCAGAGTAGATTTTCTTTTTAAAAAGACTTTTTCTTGGCAGTGGTTGAAAATTGGGGGAGGGAGTGGGCCCTCATAGGAAACGGATCTGAGAGGATGGTTACAACTTAGAAACTTTACACAAAAAAAGTTATACAGCGTCTGCCTTTCCTTCTCTTGTTAACAAACAAGCGGAAGGAATACGTTTAAATGACACTTTTTTTTGCTACAACTCATCCGCTCGTCGTTAGCATCGCCGCGCCGGTAGTATCATCATCACACTTTTCTTTTGCAGGGGGAACTTAAGCACATAAAAAGTTTTTGCGTTGAGTGTATTATTTAAAAGAGGAAATAGGAGATGCTTCCTTGTTTCCCAAGATGAATGAAAAGTTTACTCAAAAACTTATTTGAAATTTATCTGTTTCCATTCATCCATTATTACTGCTCGCCAAAAGGAGTAGTGTGTGCCTTCTCCACTTTCCCATTATAATTTTCTCCTTGTTTTCTGCTGACAATGACGCTCCTTTGGAGAAAGTGTGATAAAGTTGGAGAGTTCCTCTGCATCATTGTCACCCTATCAATATTCCAGCAACTCTTTTTTTCCAGAAGCACGCCTTCCTGGAAAATAGGAAGGAACTACACCTGCTTTTTATTCATGCTGAAAAAAGTTCAACTTTTTAATTCCTTTATCAATTTTCACGCTCTCCAACTTTTACATTCTTGCATTTTACCGCCATTGCCACAATGCCGGGAAAAAACGCAGTTTGCCCCGGAGAGCCACAGGAAAGAAAATCTGCTTTTTAAAAGTGGAAAGCCTAACACGAAAACGCGGGTGATGATCAATCAAAAATAAAGTTGGTGGAAAGGCGGGAAACTTACTTTTCTCCGTTGAGGATCGCCCGGACGTTCTTTAGTTGTGCGAAATGTGTTGACATATCCGTTGACAGGACCATTTCAATCACTAGATTACGGAAATCCCGGAATTCCTCTGGTTTGAAATTTGCTAATATACTTTTATCATCGTCCTTGAGTAATCTGAAAACATTTTTTGAAGACAAATCAATAACAAATATGCTTGTATGTATTAGTCTACATAATATAATTTCCCTCCAGTTTGCTATCAATTTGCAATTCCGCTTAACTTCAACACATCCATAATAATATTAGTTTCTCCGAAATAAAATGATTTTTTGCCAAGAATCAAGATACCGAATAAAGTCTAGTTTGCCGAGAATTTTGAATTTTTATCCTTTTGTACATATTTTAGATTAAATTGAGCATGGAACCAAACTTCTGGATCGCTTTTCTAGCAGCAGCTTGAATTTCAATCATTTCTGCGTAGATTGGGAATACGGCGGGACATGAAATAGGACAATGGGAAAGGAAAGCCTTCAAAAACTATTGGAAATGGAAAACTGACAATGTGGAAATGGGAAGCGAGAAGGATTCGCAACTATATCGCAAGTCGCAATCCCAATGTCAAGAAATTCCATCCAAATTCGACATCTATTTTCATAAAAAGCATTGTCAAGAAATTTATTCGCTATTGCTTCTCCGTTTGAGCAAATTTCATTTTGCCTGAAGAGACAAACATTTCGTCCTTCGTAACACACTCCTCACTAGATTAAAATGAAGGAGGAAGCCCATTTTTACTCTTATGTTACTACAAACTATCCATTTTCTCCAATTTCATCCAGAGTTGAAGTAATTGTATGAAAAATGCTTTTGAAAACGGAAGAAAACTTTCCATCCAAAGCGAAACTAGAGACGGATCCAATTCAGCGTACAATAGCAGAAAAAAGGAACCTGTGACGGAAGCACTACATGTAGCAATCTTATTTTTTGCTAAAAATGAGGGAAAATATATAAAATCAAATTCGCCTTGTCATATAAGTCCCCTAAAGAACAGCATAAATGAAAGTGATCCTCCCCCAAATAAAAAAATATATATTGGCAACAATATCGCCCTCTCCACATTTATCATAACACAAGGCATCTTAGAAAAGAGATCCACGCTCCATAAAAAAAACTTCTCCAGATAAAACTAATATTGGATATTCATATTTTTCCTCGGATTTATTTTTCTTATGCAACAACTTCCAACTTCCAATAGAGAAAAATTCATTTTTTTGCCCTATTCATCTCTCATTTTCTATGAAAAAAATGAAAAAGATATGCTGGCCGTATGTTGAGGTAAATCGTGCAATCGCTAATCTACACAGATGTATCACTCTCTGTATTCCACGATGAATGGCTGGGATTGAAGGAGACATCGAATAGGAATAGGAATAAACTAGCTTGCTTCATTTCATTACAGTTCAGGGAAAAAAAGTGGGAAGGGGATGTACAGTGTGAAAATAGGAAGGAAAAAAAGATAAAGAAAGTTGGATGCTATAAGTGTGGAAAATGGAGCAGAGTATTTGGAGGAAAAAGAGTAAAAAGAGGGAAATTCACAGCTGCTGCTTAAAGTCGCTTGCAATCCAGAAATATGCAAAAGACATGACGCAAGAGTGCCTTCAGTTTTTTTTGTACTGGAGTTTCTCCAAAAAAATAAAAGGTTGTTTGCTGGAAGCAGTAGGATCCTTCCAGGTATGTTAACGTTTGTTTGGTAGAGATGTGAGCAAAAAAAATGCTACTTGCTTGCCCTGTTCCACTCACACTTTTATTTTGGGCACGATGAAGAATTGAAAATGAATTGGGAATGAGCTGTCTATGTACTTACCTGAAGGCAGCACTGACGTGATGATTCTCCAGCACTGATCTATCATTGTAGAGGAGAGCAAGTTCTGTGCCGACATTTACATGGAAATTGTTTGTTCGTCCGGTGTGCTCGAAATCATGTATCAGAGCGGCAAAGAGAAGAGAAAAGATTTCCAGATCTGTAAACATGTTCTGGAAAGAACAAACAGAAAATATATATAAAAAATAGTTTTGTGTTTGAGCGCTGGAGCTGGGACTCGAGGCAGTGGCATATGAATGCGGATTAGACGTGTGCGGGGTAATTCTATTCAGTGCCAGTTTATTAAATTTTCAATGCAGATACATCCCGTGTGAACCTAAACACTACACAAATAAATCAAATTAGCCTGCTCATTGTACGTAGCCTGGAAACTTCCGTTTATTGCACAGCCAAAGCCAGTCAAAGTCCCGAAAGTGTGCTTTCCGTAATAATGAATGTTTTACAACCTACAAATTTCCAGTAAAATAAATACACGCATTGCGCCTCCCTTCTCC